>JASANE010020421.1:0-17985 GCA_030248225.1 Trileptium ribeirensis | reverse complement strand
GATTTATGAAACGTACATTGTAAAAATTTTAATCCATTATGTTTATCTCCTACTATGACATCGGACCTCGGTCGATGTATGAATATGTTGATTTATGAAACATACATTGTAAAAATGTTAATCCATTATGTTTATCTCCTACTATGACATCGGACCTCGGTCGATGTATGAATATGTTGATTTATGAAACATACATTGCAAAATGTTAATCCATTATGTTTATCTCCTACTATGACTTCGGACCTCTGTCGATGTATGAATATGTTGATTTATGAAACATTCATTGTAAAAATGTTAATCCATTATGTTTATCTCCTACTATGACTTCGGACCTCGGTCGATGTATGAATATGTTGATTTATGAAACATACATTGTAAAAATGTTAATCCATTATGTTTATCTCCTACTTTGTCTTCGGAACTCGGTCGATGTATGAATATGTTGATTTATGAAACATACATTGTAAAAATGTTAATCCATTATGTTTATCTCCTACTATGACTTCGGACCTCGGTCGATGTATGAATATGTTGATTTATGAAACGTACATTGTAAAAATGTTAATCCATTATGATTATCTCCTACTATGACTTCGGACCTCGGTCGATGTATGAATATGTTGATTTATGAAACATACATTGTAAAAATGTTAATCCATTATGTTTATCTCCTACTATGACATCGGACCTCGGTCGATGTATGAATATGTTGATTTATGAAACGTACATTGTAAAAATGTTAATCCATTATGTTTATCTCCTACTATGACTTCGGACCTCGGTCGATGTATGAATATGTTGATTTATGAAACGTACATTGTAAAAATGTTAATCCATTATGTTTATCTCCTACTATGACTTCGGACCTCTGTCGATGTATGAATATGTTGATTTATGAAACGTACATTGTAAAAATGTTAATCCATTATGTTTATCTCCTACTATGACTTCGGACCTCGGTCGATGTATGAATATGTTGATTTATGAAACATACATTGTAAAAATGTTAATCCATTATGTTTATCTCCTACTATGACTTCGGACCTCGGTCGATGTATGAATATGTTGATTTATGAAACGTACATTGTAAAAATGTTAATCCATTATGTTTATCTCCTACTATGACTTCGGACCTCGGTCGATGTATGAATATGTTGATTTATGAAACATACATTGTAAAAATGTTAATCCATTATGTTTATCTCCTACTATGACTTCGGACCTCGGTCGATGTATGAATATGTTGATTTATGAAACATACATTGTAAAAATGTTAATCCATTATGTTTATCTCCTACTATGACTTCGGACCTCTGTCGATGTATGAATATGTTGATTTATGAAACGTACATTGTAAATATGTTAATCCATTATGTTTATCTCCTACTATGACTTCGGACCTCGGTCGATGTATGAATATGTTGATTTATGAAACGTACATTGTAAAAATGTTAATCCATTATGTTTATCTCCTACTATGACTTCGGACCTCGGTCGATGTATGAATATGTTGATTTATGAAACATACATTGTAAAAATGTTAATCCATTATGTTTATCTCCTACTATGACTTCGGACCTCTGTCGATGTATGAATATGTTGATTTATGAAACATACATTGTAAATATGTTAATCCATTATGATTATCTCCTACTATGACTTCGGACCTCGGTCGATGTATGAATATGTTGATTTATGAAACATACATTGTAAAAATGTTAATCCATTATGATTATCTCCTACTATGACTTCGGACCTCAGTCGATGTATGAATATGTTGATTTATGAAACATACATTGTAAAAATGTTAATCCATTATGTTTATCTCCTACTATGACTTCAGACATCGGTCGATGTATGAATATGTTGATTTATGAAACATACATTGTAAAAATGTTAATCCATTATGTTTATCTCCTACTATGACTTCGAACCTCGGTCGATGTATGAATATGTTGATTTATGAAACGTACATTGTAAAAATGTTAATCCATTATGTTTATCTCCTACTATGACTTCGGACCTCGGTCGATGTATGAATATGTTGATTTATGAAACGTGCATTGTAAAAATGTTAATCCAATATGTTTATCTCCTACTATGACTTCGGACCTCGGTCGTGTCGCGAGCAAAAACACTGAAAACCTGAAAAGCTTGACACACGTCTGCAGAGTCGGGCATCATGGGCCCTTGGCATTCTAATAATAAAGATAAAGCCCTCAAAGGATGTGAGTTTAGAACAATTAAAGTTGAAAAATAAAATTTCCAGAAAATAAAGCGGACACTTCGAAGAGTTGGTTTGGAACTGGTGGCCTGAGGATCTATGTCAATGGTCCAAAAATCTAAAAACATGGTATAACGGGCCTTGTTTATGACCCACAGTGCGGGTCATAAGCGTAGGAAATAGAAGCTAGTGTAAGACCGAAAACGATCGCGTCGTGCCGCGAGCAAAAACACTGAAAACCTGAAAAGCGTGACACACGTCTGCAGAGTCGGGCATCATGGGCCCTTGGCATTCTAATAATAAAGATAAAGCCCTCAAAGGATGTGAGTTTAGAGCAATTAAAGTTGAAAAATAAAATTTCCAGAAAATAAAGCCGACACTTCGAGGAGTTGGTTTGGAACTGGTAGCCTGAGGATCTATATCAATGATCCAAAAATCTAAAAACATCGTAATAACGGGGTTTGTTTATGACCCACAGTGCGGGTCATAAGCGTAGGAAAAATAGGAGCTAGCGTAATACCGAAAACGATTGTGTTGTGCCGCGAGCAAAAACAGTGAAAACCTGAAAAGCTTGACACACGTCTGCAGAGTCGGGCATCATGGGCCCTTGTCATTCTAATAATAAAGACATAGCCCTCAAAGGATGTGAGTTTAGAACATTTAAAGTGTATATTATCAAATTTACATAAAATAAAGCGGACACTTCGAAGAGTTGGTTTGGAACTGGTGGCCTGGGGATCTATATCAATGGTCCAAAATTCTAAAAACATGGTATAAGCGGCTTTTGTTGATTACCCACAGTGTGGGTCATAAGCGTAGGAAATAGGAGCTAGCGTAAGACCCAAAACGATTTGCTTCGTGCCGTGAGCAAAAACAGTGAAAACCTGAAAAGCGTGAATACACGTCTGTAAAGAGTCGGGCATCATGGGCCCTTGGCATTCTGATAATAAAGATAAAGCCCTCAAAGGATGTGAGTTTAGAACAATTAAAGTTGAAAAATAAAATTTCCAGAAAATAAAGCGGTATATTTGGAAGAGTTGGTTTGGGACCGGTGGCCTGAGGATCTATATCAAGGGTCCAAAAATCTAAAAACATTGTATAACGGGCTTTGTTTATGACCCACAGTGCGGGTCATAAGCGTAGGAAATAGGAGCTAGCGTAAGACCGAAAACGATCGCGTCGTGCCGCGAGCAAAAATAGTGAAAACCTGAAAAGCTTGACACACGTCTGCAGAGTCGGGCATCATGGGCCCTTGTCATTCTAATAATAAAGATAAAGCCCACAAAGGATGTGAGTTTAGAACAATTAAAGTGGAAAATATCAAATTTCCAGAAAATAAAGCGGACACTTCGAAGATTTGGTTTGGAACTGGTGGACTGGGGATCTTTATCAGGGGTCCAAAAAAAATCTAAAAACATGGTATAACGGGCTGCCGTCTATGACCCCACAGTGCGGGTCATAAGCGTAGGAAATAGAAGCTAGTGTAAGACCGAAAACGATCGCGTCGTGCCGCGAGCAAAAACACTGAAAACCTGAAAAGCGTGACACACGTCTGCAGAGTCGGGCATCATGGGCCCTTGGCATTCTAATAATAAAGATAAAGCCCTCAAAGGATGTGAGTTTAGAGCAATTAAAGTTGAAAAATAAAATTTCCAGAAAATAAAGCCGACACTTCGAGGAGTTGGTTTGGAACTGGTAGCCTGAGGATCTATATCAATGGTCCAAAAATCTAAAAACATTGTATAACGGGCTTTGTTTATGACCCACAGTGCGGGTCATAAGCGTAGGAAATAGGAGCTAGCGTAAGACCGAAAACGATCGCGTCGTGCCGCGAGCAAAAACAGTGAAATCCTGAAAAGCTTGACACACGTCTGCAGAGTCGGGCATCATGGGCCCTTGTCATTCTAATAATAAAGATAAAGCCCTCAAAGGATGTGAGTTTAGAACAATTAAAGTGGAAAATATCAAATTTCCAGAAAATAAAGCGGACACTTCGAAGAGTTGGTTTGGAACTGGTGGCCTGGGGATCTATGTCAATGGTCCAAAAATCTAAAAACATGGTATAAGCGGCTTTGTTTATGACCCACAGTGCGGGTCATAAGCGTAGGAAATAGGAGCTAGCGTAAGACCGAAAACGATCGCGTCGTGCCGCGAGCAAAAACAGTGAAAACCTGAAAAGCGTGATACACGTCTGCAGAGTCGGGCATCATGGGCCCTTGGCATTCTAATAATAAAGATAAAGCCCTCAAAGGATGTGAGTTAAGAACAATTAAAGTGGAAAATATCAAATTTCCAGAAAATAAAGCGGACACTTCGAAGAGTTGGTTTGAAACTGGTGGACTGGTGATCTATATCAATGGTCCAAAAATCTAAAAACATGGTATAAGCGGCTTTGTTTATGACCCACAGTGCTGGCCATAAGCGTAGGAAATAGGAGCTAGCGTAAGACCGAAAACGATCGCTTCGTGCCGCGAGCAAAAACAGTGAAAACCTGAAAAGCGTGACACACGTCTGTAGAGTCGGGCATCATGGGCCCTTGGCATTCTAATAATAAAGATAAAGCCTCAAAGGATGTGAGTTTAGAACAATTAAAGTTGAAAAATAAAATTTCCAGAAAATAAAGCGGGCACTTCGAAGAGTTGGTTTGGAACTGGTGGCCTGGGGATCTATGTCAATGGTCCAAAAATCTAAAAACATGGTATAAGCGGCTTTGTTTATGACCCGCAATGCGGGTCATAGGCGTACGAAATAGGAGCTAGCGTAAGACCGACATCAATCGCGTCGTGCCGCGAGCAAATACAGTGAAAACCTGAAATGCGTGACACACGTCTGCTGAGTCGGGCATCATGGGCCCTTGGCATTCTAATAGAATAATATAAAGCCCTCAAAGGATGTGAGTTTAGAACAATTAAAGTTGAAAAATAAAATTTCCAGATAATAAAGCGGGCACTTCGAAGAGTTGGTTTGGAACTGGTGGCCTGGGGATCTATGTCAATGGTCCAAAAATCTAAAAACATGGTATAAGCGGCTTTGTTTATGACCCACAATGCGGGTCATAATCGTACGAAATAGGAGCTAGCGTAAGACCGACAACAATCGCGTCGTGCCGCGAGCAAAAACAGTGAAAACCTGAAAAGCTTGACACACGTCTGCAGAGTCGGGCATCATGGGCCCTTGGCATTCTAATAATAAAGATAAAGCCCTCAAAGGATGTGAGTTTAGAACAATTAAAGTTGAAAAATAAAATTTCCAGAAAATAAAGCGGACACTTCGAAGAGTTTGTTTGGAACTGGTGGCCTGGGGATCTATATCAATGGTCCAAAAATTTAAAAACATGGTAAAAGCGGCTTTGTTTATGACCCACAATGCGGGTCATAAGCGTAGGAAATAGGAGCTAGCGTAAGACCGAAAACGATCGCGTCGTGCCGCGAGCAAAAACAGTGAAAAACTGAAAGGTGTGACACACGTCTGCAGAGTCGGGCATCATGGGCCCTTGGCATTCTAATAATAAAGATAAAGCCCTCAAAGGATGTGAGTTTAGAACAATTAAAGTTGAAAAATAAAATTTCCAGAAAATAAAGCGGACACTTCGAAGAGTTTGTTTGGAACTGGTTGCCTGGGGATCTATATCAATGGTCCAAAAATCTAAAAACATGGTATAAGCGGCTTTGTGTATGACCCACAGTGCGGGTCATAAGCGTAGGAAATAGGAGCTAGCGTAATACCGAAAACGATCGCGTCGTGCCACGAGCAAAAGCAGTGAAAACCTGAAAAGCGTGACACACGTCTGCAGAGTCGGGCATCATGGGCCCTTGGCATTCTAATAATAAAGATAAAGCCCTCAAAGGATGTGAGTTTAGAACAATTAAAGTTGAAAAATAAAATTTCCAGAAAATATAGCGAACACTTCGAAGAGTTTGTTTGGAACTGGTGGCCTGGGGATCTATATCAATGGTCCAAAAATCTAAAAACATGGTAAAAGCGGCTTTGTTTATGACCCACAATGCGGGTCATCAGCGTACGAAATAGGAGCTAGCGTAAGACCGACAACAATCGCGTCGTGCCGCGAGCAAAAACAGTGAAAACCTGAAAAGCTTGACACACGTCTGCAGAGTCGGGCATCATGGGCCCTTGGCATTCTAATAATAAAGATAAAGACCTCAAAGGATGTGAGTTTAGAACAATTAAAGTTGAAAAATAAAATTTCCAGAAAATAAAGCGGACACTTCGAAGAGTTGGTAGCCTCTTCCTATACCATGGTTCAAAAATCCAGAGTCTAGGCTATAAAAGATATAATTTGGTATAAGTTCCCGTGTGGTGACATGTGAACTAACAGGGTTTCTCATAAGTAGCGCCGCGACATTAAACTTATCTAGCACGCCAAATACCAAACATATCTAAAAGCGTATTGGTTATGCACATACACTCATATTTGACTCAGGTTTTTGATATGTAACACTTACCCTAAGTGTGAAACACGGCGCCTCCAAAATTAATGCATTCTTCCTGATAAAAACGCAAACTTCTGCAGTCGTTTCAAACGATGTCGCGCAGGCATAAAGGAGAGCTGCTGCGATATAGCGTCTTTCAGGGACAACATTATTTGTGGTTTGGGTTTGTATACCTTCTCCTTCAATACTCCCACAAAAAGTCATACTCAGAAAAAGTCTGAATGGTTTTACCGAAACTGAATAGAAAGAGTAGGCCATTCGATAGGGTCTCGGCGGCACAGCCAGTAGTCAGGGAAGGTTTCGTCCAACCAACGGCGTACAGCCATCGCTAAATGAATACGCGCACACCCTGCACAAAGTGAAGCCTGTCAATATTCGGTAACTTTTGAATATTAAGATAAAATTCATTTCGGAACACCATTAGATAGTTGTCTGCATTCACAATATCATCGAAAATGAACAGCTAAAAATCCACCAGACTACATGCCGAACCATACTGTCTTGACCAGAGCAATTCATATGGCGTTCAATAGTGTTATTAGGGTTTTCTGCATAACAACAAAGAGCAATTATGCGGGTTATTGTGGTCGTTCAGTTTTGAATTGCTTTCGTCGGAACAACTGACTTCGCCAACTAAATTAGAATCATCGTCTAAACGCTGTAGCCATGTTTCACAAAATTTAACCCTGCGATCATATAAATTAACGTCGGTCTAAAAGGTATTAGACCCAGTCTTTTAACAATTAAGAAAACAGTGGATTTGGGATGCCAGTTTCATCAGCACAACAGCGAATTGACTTCGTCGGACTATTGTCAAAATGATAGGAAATATCAACTATCGCAGCATCACCAGATGCCGTCGGTGGTCTCCCTGTTCGGGGCAATTCAGCTACAAAACCTGTTAGATCAAACCTTTTATTATTTCAAGCAATGCTTTTATGATATAGGGCTGTTAAGGCGAATGCCGAGAGTCCACCTTCTCGGCTATTTTGATTAATTTAATACAGTCTTATTGTAGTTATTTGATCAGCCCAATTAAGTTGAGCATCAGACATTTTATTATACGTAGATATTCATAATATATTGGGTTATAATTCCTGAAATTATAGGTATTGTAAGTATATTATGTCAATCTCAGCAACAGTATGACGTTGGGGCGTTGCATATGGTATACCCTATATTTTAATTAAAGTTTACAGTGATAATCCAACATATCATATATATTGTTTCGAAATTTATGCGCTAACACAAATAATACCAGCTATACTAAATAAGTAATACCTGAGGATAGGTCTGCTGTGGTCGGGGTTCTTGATAGCCTCCTTGGCAATCGGGTCTCGTTTGTTGCCCAGCGCATGGGTCGTAGCCTCCGCGGTGCTGTTGCTGTGGTTGATGCACCTGTTGATAATGGGGAACTTCCTGAGGTATATGCGATTGTTGCTGGGGATAAGGCTGCGATTGATACGGTTGCTGGATGCCATTGCTACCGCCATACTGGGTTTGTGAGTTATAACCGGTAGAATACTGCAACATATATTATAAATATTCAAGAACAGATTGACACGATAAAAAATTAGATTTAATAAGAAATATAAATTATATCAAAAGTTAAGCCCAGATGATTTTAAAGTCATTTAACAAACAATTATAATCGCCAGTCAAGTGGAGATTCTAATCGTTATTTTTGAGAAATTACAAACTTTTTCACGCGAACCCAAGGAATGAGTTATGACTAGCGGATTGCTCAGGGTCCGAAATCGCCTATACTTCCCTTTATCCACGGATTCATACCACCTTGGCAAAGGATCTGAAATAACAGTCCAATATATACATCTATATAACTTATATATATATATCTCCGTTTTAATAATTTATGTCATAGGTGGCCACACTGGAAGCAGTGGTTTCTGCTGATAAGGGTCAGCCTTGAAATGATGTTTACCGCAAATTTTAATGTCAAGTGCGAAATTTAAATGATGAAAATTTCAAATTATGACGCAATATGGCTTCAACATAAAGCGATGTCGGGCTTTGATGGTTGGTCTAAAGGAAAATGTGCGACAGTCGTTGGACTGTCCATTTTCTAACGTACCCAACATTATGATCCGCGCTGGGTTTACACACTCCGTCATGGTCTAGCTATAATGGAATAAAAGGACATGATCAACACATGAATATCCTTTGGGTCCCATCAAAAGTATGGCAATTTTCCTTCAAATCACCAAGGATTTTTAGGTTCTTACAAGAATATTTGGTTTATTTTTAAATTTTCTCACATTGAATTGAACAAACATTTACTGAACTAACTTGTGGGCTTTGCCTTTCCAACATTTGTACTCCCCAAACTTTTGATCCAAACCTGAATAAAAAAATAACTTTTGGAACATAAATTGGGGTACCGAACCAAAGTGGGGTGACAGAGCAAAAGCTGGAAAGACAAAAAAGTGGGGTAATTAAGACAAAAGTTGAATTTAGGGTGCCGGGCGAAAGTGGACAACTTGTTACCGTCCCCTAAAACTGGCACACATGACGCTAAACTGGAACACGTCATCCGACAACCTATATCATTTAGCGTGACATAAGCGTCACACCCTTGTAAAAGGCTTCGTAATGAACTCTAGATATTACTATATTGATGTGCTCGAAATTGCTTTTTGGGAATATGGCCTCGTAGGCATTATCTCGTGGGAATATGGCCTCGTAGGCATTATCTCGTGGGAATATGGCCTCGTAGGCATTATCTCGTGGGAATATGGCCTCGTAGGCATTATCTCGTGGGAATATTGCCTGCGCAAAAACAGCCAAAACCATTCACATTTTCCTATCAGTACAGCTTCATTAACTAAAATCCAGAGTATTCAATGTCGTAACAACTACATATACTGGGTGAAATGTCGCTGATGTGAAATTCCGTGCTTTTATATGCACAATGAATTTAAATTTTAAGAACAATTTCGGGAATAAAATTGGGAAAACTTGTTTGAAAATTTGCACAAAAATATTGCGGAGTAAGAAAGTACATCAAGGTTTTCACCTGATATCCGCTGCCACTACTCCCACCGCTTGATGACACGGCACAGTAGGACGGCCAGTTGCGACAAAAATTTCGTTGAATTCTTCGAACGCTTTTCGCTGAGCGACATATTCGATTCTCAGGTGAGAACCATTGCCCCTCCGCACACCGGGCGCGGGTCCATAGACCCACGTGTTCCCTGCAAAATTATGAAGAACAATTTATACCCAATGCATCAAGATATTTCTCAACACCGCATTTGGCCATTACCATCACTATATGATAGTGCCAAAAATGCAATGAATGGAACATTTCGACAGCATTTACTGCAACTAGCTTTATGTACCACACTGATGATCTCTAAACTAATTAGGACAAAACCAACATAAAGTATCGTGATTTATTCAGGACCTATAGGAAAAGCTGGTTTTAGAAAATTTTAAAAATTATATCTTTTTGATCCAGTAAAAAAGAACCAAAGCAATAAATAGGTGAAAAACCTTCCAAAGCAAGCCTATTTAAATGCCGCTCAAATAGACATAGAATTTTGGAAAATTGTTCGAATGATTTTCTCTGCGAGTAATGGCAATTCTTCTGGAAACAGAAACCGAACAGACTAATTACTGACTCTTAATTACTGAACAATGCTAACCTACGAACTAAAAATTAACCTAATATTCGATTCGACGGAATATGTGTAGAAAAGTTTTATTTCGTAATTATACACAATTAGAGTCTCTGGGAAATCGGAAAAGTTGTGCAGAATTGCTAGTTCAGTCCAAGCACAAACCAAACATTAAAATAGAATTGTGTAATAGCTGTAAAAGAATACTGTTGACGGCACTACGAACAGCCAAAGTAAGTTACAGTGACTAGTCTAGAGCAAAGATGTACCGCTTTCATTGTATTAATACTAAATCTACTGGTTTAGAATATTAGAAAATGCTGACTAACATGGTATTCCATGATCTTGGCAATGTTTAGGCTTTTCAAAAGAGCCTTATGATCTGATAACTCTGGCGACGTCTCATGCAATACCGATTTATGACGAAAAGCTAGCCTAAGCCTTCCACTAAGTTTCGGGTTACATGTACGGAACAAAGCGCTCTGCTCATTACCGCTCTAAATTCTAAACATTAAGTTATTAATGTTTATATATAACCGTTTATAGTGATAGTGTACGGCTCTATGAATCCCTTGCATCGAGAAGCTTCTTCACTGTAGGGCACTGAATGTACTAGCGGGGCACAACTTAAAAGCAACCTTCACTCATTAACGTGGACTTTACGTCCCTATTATATTTCAGAGGACACGAATGCTGCACGACCAAGAACCAAGAACCAAGAAAATGGCCCCCAAGCAACTACTTAGAATAGCAACGATGAAATATCAAACTTACCATGGCCAATCCTCGACACTGTCGCTTTGTTTTTGGCAAATAAAATATTGGCCCGGATCAGACGGATCGGGAAACGAATACTTTCCTAACGCACACAATTGGCCGTCGAACTGCGCTGCGAAGCGAACTTCGTCAAAAACTGAAAATAAACCCAACTTATCAGTGGAATATTATTTTTTTACAAACGCTCAGCCCACAATCCTGTTGAAGAACGCTATTGGCCCGGATCAGACGGATCGGGAAACGAATACTTTCCTAACGCACACAATTGGCCGTCGAACTGCGCTGCGAAGCCAACTTCGTCAAAAACTGAAAATAAACCCAACTTATCAGTGGAATATTATTTTTTTACAAACGCTCAGCCCACAATCCTGTTGAAGAACGCTATTGGCCCGGATCAGACGGATCGGGAAACGAATACTTTCCTAACGCACACAATTGGCCGTCGAACTGCGCTGCGAAGCCAACTTCGTCAAAAACTGAAAATAAACCCAACTTATCAGTGGAATATTATTTTTTTTACAAACGCTCAGACCACAATCCTGTTGAAGAACGCCTTGAACGTCATAGCTAAAGCTTATTTGATCGAAACTGGACTTTAGTTTAAACATATGTTCTTCTTTCATAAAAACGATCCATATGTTTATTTAGCGCCGATCCGGACGTATTTCGCTGCTAATTTTGCTCTAAACCATATTATATAAAGGATACCCGCAGTTGTTGCTGGGAATCTATCTTTTTCACTGAAATTTAATATTGTCATTAATACACTTGATCAACCCGGTATATCTATTATTTTTGTTGGAAGGATTTCCTACGGAGGTCACCTTACGCAGCATCACTTGATCGAAAAACACTCAAAGCGTTACTTGAAAAGACACCCATATATATTGATCGATACCTCGGAAAGCCAATTTGGTTCAGCTGAATATATAATTATGAAACTTAATACTTGCTTGAAATAGCAAATTGCTTTATTCGTTCATCAATTATGGCTCTGTTGTTAATCGATAAATCGACTGATACGATGAATATCAAAAATTTTAGTTTAGGGCAAGAGACAAAAATTTCATTTTGGGGCAAGGGACAAAAATTAGTCCCCGAACACATTGTCACTTATAACTTGACGCTTCGGTGGGTCGTTGGGGTTTTCGGAGGCCGTTGGGATTTCGGCCACAAAACCATAACCAGTAGCAAAGTTCACTTTTGCAGCATCAACATTAAATTCTGTTTGGCCGGCAAAGGGCGATTTTAGCTTCATTTTAACAATTCAAAAACGCTACTAGGTTAAGATTTCAGTGAAGATTTTCTACTTGCCATAGGCATCGTATGGTGCTAAAATTTTGGCAAACCGGTTCAACGGGTCCCGATAAAATTTCAAATCAAAATAAAATGACTTTTTTTGGTACCAAAAGGTTTTATTCATATTTTCGCAGCAATTGGCGGAGGCACATACGAACTAGATCCTGCGATGAGACCGTTGGGTTTAGCGTCGTTGCTTTGCTTTAATCTACTACCCTTATCAAACCATGAATAATGCTTAGATCAAACCAAATGGATAACTAAAACACTCACAGTCATAAAATCTCACACAGCACAGCAAAAACATGACTCAAATAAAGAGAGCCAACTTTTCCAAAGCCATAGATTATAAGAACGAAATATATACGGATTTTGTTGAGCAATTTTGCTTTCAGTAATCTATCACGTAAAGATTGAACGACATCAGCAAAATAGCGACGGTAAAATATGCAGGTAATAAGCACACTCAATATTAAAACTTAAATCAAATACCGCCCGTCATCCTCAAGCTATAGCGATAACAGCATTAGCTGTGTGATTCTAACACGGAATTGGTGTTTTTGATCTCTTATTGAGTTGCTAAAGGGGTTATCGGCTAGACGTCATGCCTGCAGTTGCAATAGCGCAGCTCACGTGTACTGTGATAACTTTTATTATGTCACTTCAACGATTACCATGTTATAAACGGGAACAACAATTTCTGACATGATTTTGACCTAAAATAGGCTTTGTCTCATTCCTTTTCTTGGAAATTGAAACATACAGAGAAATGCGTCTACCATTATGTGCCGATTGCTAACTGCAATCAATGGTTAAATATTACACCTATCCGCTCTTCCGTCCCTGGGCTATTATAGTCGTTGATTTAACAAAATTTTGGCTGTGGACAATTTGGTTTATCTTTAGTACAAACCTGTGCAATTATTGGTTTCTAATTTAGCGTGTTTTATAGTGTGTCCGCTTAGGAGTAGTATCTGTCGCAAAAAGTTAATGGTTCCTAAACGACGGTCACACTTACCTACAACTTGGAACAACTTATGGATGTTTCCGTCTAGAGTTGACGAACTAGACGGGGCATACTTATATTGGAAATGGGTTTCCTTGAAATTTAAAAAAAGGATCTTTGTTCTGAGCCCTTTTTCCACAATATCACTTTCAATTTATCTTCTTCACATTATCTTTGTACATCATACACTGGACACACAATTAATATCTGAGTCAAACGCCAAATATTTCAAAACTATTTCATCTGCCCCAAATAGTTATGAAAAGATCCGCGAGCGATCATACATTGGACCAGCTGGAATTCGAACCCGGATCTCTAGCAGCAAGACTAGCGCGCTACCATTACAGCACAATTATTATTGCAATTGCAGTTCTTTCGACGTTATGCAGCGTTCACAGATAAATGTGTGCACTCACTGCACATCGTAACATCATGTTTATACCCACAGAATTTGTGGCAATCATGCTTATTTATTATTATTATTAATATTTATTATTATTATATATTCTTAATATAAGACTTTGGTAAAGTTGGTGTTGACAGCTGAATTAGATGACATTGCTAGCTCGATTGTCTCCTTTTCGCTTGTTGTAATACAGACTGGCAAGCAGTTTGTCATGTCAAGCAGGGACTCATCCGCAGGGGGGACGGGGGGGGGACCGGTCCCCCCCAACTTTGAAAGTTGGGGGGGATATCCCCCCCCCCCAACTTTTTTGTTCAAAAATTTGAAAAAACCCACATTATATTAACCATATCCACTTAAAACTACCATGAAAAATGTAACTTTCATATCAAAATGCCAATACACATTGTATGTATTTTTCATTGTATTGACGTTTTCATCGTATGATATATAAATCATAATCATATAAGCACATTTTAGAAAGAAAAACTCGTTAACAGCTCTTTATTAATGTTTGATACGGTTTTATAACGCATCGAGCTTCTGGAATATTTTTTATACTTTTTAATCTGCGAATGCTAGATGCTAGACGTAATTCAGCTATGAACGATTAAGTAAAAAATCAATGAAAGCTGCGAAACCATCTACATATCGGTGGAGGAGCATTGTATTCGTGGAGAAATGACATCGATTTATCCGTAGATTCTGACATTTATGCGCAAATTTAAGCAAATGATCCACATTATATATGTGTAAAGTCATATCATGACGACGTATACATTTTTATTTTGTTGCTGTACATGTAAAGTTTTATTTTTTAGTAAAATTTTGAAATATCTCCTGCGTTTCAGTGTCATTTTATACATAAATAATTTGGGCTACTAAGTAAAAACAGGTAGGCAAAAAAATCTTCAAAACCCAGGTCGTGATTGATAATATTTTTTACTTGGTCCCCCCCAACTTTGAAATCTCGGATGAGTCCCTGATGTCAAGCATTGACATTCCATGGATTTCATGACTTCCAACAGAAAAGGCTAATGTAGAGAAACAAAGCATGACATTATGACATCATGATATTACAACATTATGACATTATGACATCATGATATTACAACATTATGACATTATGACATCATGATATTACAACATTATGACATTATGACATGAGTTATCGGTTATTTTGTGCAATGCTAGTAGAAAGAATGTTTTGTTAGTTTCAAAAAACTACAACAACACTTAACAGTTTGCTTTCAAGATTAAACAAGAACTTTGTCGGAAACTCACCTTTCGTATTGGCTTCGATCGAGCTAGCGATGCAAGCTAATGCTGTTATAAACATTGAGATCAGTTCCATCGTGTTCTAATTGAACGTCTGATGTTAGTAACGTGAAAATATCATTAAAAGCAATTACCCTGTAAATATACCTAAAATGCAAATATTTAAACTTGTTTCTAACTTTTAACTCAATTAAAAACCTATAACAGTCCTAAGTTTGGCCATGAATGCAGTGTATTACAACAAAATACTAAAATACTAGGCCCCAAGTATTTCAATCCGGATAGTAGTGACAAAGTTTAATTTTTTTAAATAATATTTAATTATTAAGCTTACGTTTATAGTATAACCAGATGTAAAGTTTAAGACATTTTTCGTTTTTGATCGTGGGTTGTGTAGATATTGTTGCCTGTAGGGTGACTGAAGGCGATCATGCTGATTTATAACAGTAGTTGAGTTTTTAAATTAAAAAAATGTCAAATTTAACAACGTCAATGTGGCAATATAGTTTTCCTCCAGCAAACACAAATTGGACCTAATAAATCATGTTACAGCTAAAATCTGATTTTAAATTGACATTCATTATCTGGGCATTATTTGCGGGGGTTGTGTAATGGGTGGCAGTAAATTGAACTACGCTATGCCATAAAGTTGCCCATAAAGTCAGAACAATAAGCATTTCTGATATTTTTAAGATCTACATCGTATTTCTTTTCAGAAAGGGATTTGTTAAAAATAGTCAATACAGTATCTGATCAGCCAAATTCTGCCAAACATTTTATGATTCCAATTTTTAGTTACGGCCGTTAAAGAGTTAATAGCGATTCGAAAACTGCCACCGAGCTTCGATGAGAGACTAAGGCTAAATTTCACTACGTGGTTCGACGCTTTTCAGAATTCTAGGCATATTAGGCCTTAAGATTAGTTAACTATGAACCACAATGCATATTTTCTCAGAAGAATAAATACTAAAATTCACACAATGCTGAATACATTCTCATTGCACGTTGCTTATGGCATTATTGCTGCATTCGATATGTCTATATTAATGGAGTTTTGCTCAATTATCCCAAAAGCACATTAGCGAAAAGTATGATATTCGTCTGCACTCTAGTGCAAACTCGTGTTGGATGACATGGGCATTTCGGCCCGACCCCCTTATTTCTGTGGGAGGTGCCGTCATGAACAGACCCCTTCATTTTGGGGAGGAGGTGTGTGGCACCCGCCACGTTTCGTGGAGGGGGGCACTCGGCTCTCATTTTGTACGGGGGTTGGTCAGCTCCTACCTAGTTTTGAGGGGCAGTCGGTTGAACCGGTAGCTGCATATCCGACACACCAAAAGTATGAGACAACTTCCAGACAACTTGAACCGATAACAGAAGATACTAACTAAAATGCGGTCCATGATTGTACCACAAGTCTGCAATTGCCGTTCGTCTACTTAGGTTCACTTCAACCACCCAACCAGTTTCGTTTTTGTTAGATTTAGACGGTGCAATTATCCGAAAATTTAACGCAAATGCTGGAGTGAGGCGCAGGTTCCAATCGCGGCCTTCCCGTAAACATCTGTATTTTTAAAAAAATGAAAAGAACCAACCGAACAGCTTCCGGAAATGAAAAAGTCTTTCCGAGTTTTTTTCGCAATTTCAAGCTGTAAAATTTCACTGGTTTTTAACAGTAAACAATTCTATCTCAAACACATTGCGTGCCACACCACTAAGCGATTAGTTTGTTTTGTTGTAAAACTTGCTGTCAAAAATTACAAAACAATGCAATTTTATTGTCGTATTGTTACATTTTTTACGGCACAGAAATTTAGATATTGAAAAATGAAATTTTTATATCAAATTGTGAGCTTAGACCTAGGTCTTGCCAATATTTTAGGTGTTGCTAAACTTTTTCTTGCATCTATTATAGAAAAACGTAACAATGGGAATTCGATTCGTATGCTCGATTCATCTCGCGCTCGTACGTGTCCGAGTGTTGTAATGCGTCGAAGCTTAACTATTAAAATTTATCGATAACTTTTAAACAAAGCAAAGACAACGTATAAAATCTTCGACTAGAGTTTATTATTGAAAATTGAATTGAAAAAATAAACGAAAAATAAAAAATTAAAGGGAAAATTTTTGACTCAAAGAATAAGAACATAAAATGTGAAATTTTAATTCTTCGTTTCGTTTTGCGCAAAATTTTGATGAAAAGTGTAACAAAAGAATCTCAAAAAACTTGTCATTACTTTGTTATTACGAAACAATAAATTATTAAATTTTAGTTGTTCCGCTTTTTCAACGTCCATTCACGTTGTTCAGACGAAAATCCTATTGTCATCGCGTAAAGTCAATGTTGCTCAACGGCAAAACCATGACAAGCCATTTGAGGGGTGTACAAGACAGACCGACAATTACGCTGACTCAAATATAAATCTAAGGGTTCATTCGGTGAAACAATGAAGGTTTTAAACCCGAAAGACCAATAATTTCGCTCGTTTGTTTATTTTCTCCAGATCTAAAGCTGCATCAGGATTGATGAATAAAAGCTGAAATTTGAAGATAACTGATTCTTCTGATCCTTCAAAAAGCTACTGGTTCATGTTTCGTTGAGTGATAAAAGAGCAGCCGTCATTAGCTAAAAATTAACAAATTTTTTGTAATTGCATACGGATCAGGGCCTTGATTTTATTTTACTCAGCCACTATAAAATTGAAAACGAATCAGTCCACCCGGATGTCTGAAGCTCCGACTGTTTCTCGGAAGTAGGTTTATACTGCTGAACCTTCCGAATAAGAGTAAATGTTTTCGGCTTGCCTCTTCTGGTGTGAAAACCGTCAGCTTTGAAACGGAAAAAAGAAGCAAGCGGCGTTATCTTTAATCTCGGATAATCGTGGATGAAAATTTAGGTTTCCTGTACT
>JASANE010020420.1:0-14321 GCA_030248225.1 Trileptium ribeirensis | reverse complement strand
ACTGATGGCGCTACCAACGGGTAAGCTAGTACCCTTTCTAGCTAATAATTCCTGTTATAATTTATGGAAAAGGAGCAAGCGCAGCAAAATGAGTTGCCAAATAAGGACGGTAGGGGAAAATCGTCAAAATGTCTTTTTAGTCTGTCGCTGACATTCATAACGCATTTTCGGGTGGAGGGATTCCGATAAATTTTACTTCACATCAAAAGTGATAAGCTTTATTGAATACAAACAGCTTCGACCCCATCTTTGAAATCAAACTGGCCAACACAGGCTTTTAAGGGATCTTTGTTAAATATGACCATACTTGTACCAGTGTTTGGCAACCTATATCTTATGACACAGGCACGGAAAACGCACCGTAAAACGGTGACCACTATCCCAGCATCAGCTTATCGGGATCTACAACTTTCCTGACCAACACTTTATGTGGGATCACTCCGTGGGCCGCTATGGCCCGTCCACTCTTTGCCAGAAATACTGATTGTTTCAAATTTCGGCATGTGATTGCATGGTTGTACTTACAATCAGTGTCTATTAGGTTATCAACCACGTTGGATAGGATAGCTTTGCTATCTAGAGTCCAACTTGTCTATATTATTTTTTCATCGAGTAACAACGATTTTAAGGTCGATGAACCCGATTTCCGAAATATACTGGCCTTGTCCACAGTGGGATGGGGGACCACCCACTTTCCAAATCTCCCCATGTTCGTGAGATCTTCCCCCATGTCCCCCCACTCGGCCGAAACCCCCATATTCATCTAATGCCAAAAATTTCGTATGTCTGAAAATTTATGTGTTTTGTTTGCAAATTGTTTTTAAACATTAATTGCCACTATTTTTAATGCTAAAATATCGTTTTTTAGCTTGAAAATACATTCACGGTAGTAAAAATCCATCAAAATATGGAAATATTTAGTATTTTTAAGCAAAATTTATCCCGCCACTTTTATTTTTTTCCCGAGAATGAACATGGGGTCCCTGAAGTCCCCCACTTTTCGGAGGGCTGTGGAAAGGCCAAATATGTAGTGTGTTTTCATTTGTTTGGTATGTATTGCGTGCAGGCATCAAGAATGGTGTATATAATTAGAAGTTTTTCGAAACGCTGAATACAAGATTTCTTTATATAGAGTACATCACATATATGTCAAGCCGTTTCATAGGTTTTCAATAGGTTTACGGTCAATGAAACCGAATGCCAGAATATAGGCTGTCTTAAGTTGTTTGGTTGCGTCGTATTACGTACATTGTGTCAAGAATAGTCTATAGGGTTTTGGCATGGGGAATACGATGGTTCGGGTGTTTAGAGACCAGCACAAATACTTCCTTCATACGCTATCACTTGTTTTAGATGGGTTTATGGTCAACGAGTTTTTAGGTTTTTAAATTGTTAAGGAATCCAAAGATTCTACGGTGGTCTAAACTGGCCTGTCCACAGCCCTCCGAAAAGTTGGGAGGGGGGACTTCGGGGGGGGCCCCATGTTCAATCTCGGGGGAAATTTCAAAGTGGGGGATAAATTTTGCTTAAAAATACAAAATATTTCCATATTTTCGTGCATTTTTACTACTGTGAACGTACTTTCAAGCTAAAAACAATATTTTAGCATTATAAATAGTGGTAATTAATGTTGAAAAAACAATTTGTAAACAAAAATCATAAATTTTCAGACATAAAAAATTTTTGGAATCAGTTGAACATGGGGGGATTCGGCCGAGTTGGGGGGACGGACATGGGGGGATTTGGAAAGTGGGGGGTCCCGCCACCCCACCCCCCCCACTGTGGACAGGCCAGGTAAACATCATACACAGCCTGTTACACGGGAATGCTCAAGTTGTAAACTGCTGAAAACTTGCAAAATGAAACCACGCTCGCTCCCTTTCACTCTTGCTTGCGAGATATTAATAGTTTAAGCGATGTGTTTTTACGCCAAATGGAAACGACGGAAAAACGCGTGATGTTTAGGTCTTTTTAGAGATTTATTGACGTAGAGATTTATAGATGATGGTAGTAATAATTTTTAATTTCGAGAAGTGAAACTAGCGAAGCGAAGAATTCCTTACTGGCCTTGATAATTGTGAAATTTCACACTTTCACATATTGTCGTTTGAACAACACAAACGTAACTCAACTTTGCCTGGAGACATATTTTGATAACGCATTTAATACCTAAAAATCTCTATTTATCATCTTTTATTATACCCGAACCTAAATTCTAACATCTCCACCAAAGAAACACATCAAAAAAGCTCAGATCGGACAAAAAATCACGTTATCCATTGTAATTCGACAACCGGCGCAGATATCGTATTCAAATTGGGCTTGTTTTGTTGTGCGAGCAACCCTCTATATAAGTATATAAGTCTGTGTTTATAATACTTTGCTACGGGGTTCACTTTAGGGATATGATTATTATGTGATACGTGGGATATGGGTCAAAACGGTTTCCAAAATTGACCCGTGAGACAAAAAACACGAATATGGTAATTTCTCTGCAACCTCTAAAGCTATATGAATTTTTTTGGTTTCTTGTTGAACAGCGATTCATCATCTATGTAGCTGAAAATGTTTTGCTACTATTGTCATTATGTACTTTCCAGGGTTGGGTCAAACAGGGATTTTCAGTGGGCGCATGAAATCAAAAAAGCACGAAACTGGGAATACTCCGCAACCGCTCGAACTATATAGGTGTATAGGTGATAAGTATATAAGTCTGTGTTTATAATACTTTGCTACGGGGTTCACTTTAGGGATATGATTATTATGTGATACGTGGGATATGGGTCAAAACGGTTTCCAAAATTGACCCGTGAGACAAAAAACACGAATATGGTAATTTCTCTGCAACCTCTAAAGCTATATGAATTTTTTTGGTTTCTTGTTGAACAGCGATTCATCATCTATGTAGCTGAAAATGTTTTGCTACTATTGTCATTATGTACTTTCCAGGGTTGGGTCAAACAGGGATTTTCAGTGGGCGCATGAAATCAAAAAAGCACGAAACTGGGAATACTCCGCAACCGCTCGAACTATATAGGTGTATAGGTGATAAGTATATAAGTCTGTGTTTATAATACTTTGCTACGGGGTTCACTTTAGGGATATGATTATTATGTGATACGTGGGATATGGGTCAAAACGGTTTCCAAAATTGACCCGTGAGACAAAAAACACGAATATGGTAATTTCTCTGCAACCTCTAAAGCTATATGAATTTTTTTGGTTTCTTGTTGAACAGCGATTCATCATCTATGTAGCTGAAAATATTTTGCTACTATTGTCATTATGTACTTTCCAGGGTTGGGTCAAACAGGGATTTTCAGTGGGCGCATCAAATCGAAAAAGCACGAAACTGGAAATACTCCGCAACCGCTCGAACTATATATGGGTGTTTTTGATCTCATTTTGTAGAGCAAATAATTATGGTTCATTTTTTAGTAACAAACCTAAGTTACTAGTAGTAAAACTTTTCATCAACTCACAATCAACCGATCAACTCAACATAGAATTCAATCAATCACCACCATTCGCTGCCAGAACAATATCACCGAACTGTTTCTTCTTCCGATCGAACGACATCGCCCAAATTAACACTTTTGTGCATCGTAACAAACGGCGCAACACTCGCGAGACAAATTGTTCCAATCATAAATTCAATTCATCATTAATTTTCTTGATATGAAGTGGAAACTTCGACGGAAGAGAAAATGCGAATGATTGAAGATTGTTTGTTGCTACATTACCTAGCAACTTTCAAAAAGCCAAATTGTAATTGACCCTAATGGAATCGTTGTTACCACATGTTTCTCCCCAATTAAAAGGACACCAAAAAACGTATTACCCCATCACTGGGTATTAATTTTAGAGTGGAGTGGAGTCGAAATGATACGTGGCACGTGGCCGGGTCAAAAAGAATTTTTACATGTTTCTACGTTAATTAGTAATTTACACCCAAGTCACCTTGTTGTCACAATGTCTGAGAACTTCTTAGTGACCATTGGGGTTAATTCCACTACTCATGGTGTAGGCGACGCTGTCGAGGTTCTTGTTCTCCACGATCCGAATGCAACAGCGATAAATTTGCCGCCACCTCGCATGGTTGACATGGAGCATATCGGGCTTGAAAAACTGCTTCCGAGCGGTACCGTCGGATTCGAGCAAGGGGTTGTTGATACCCGGAATGCACAAGTTGCAATAGTTGAATGGCGAATCCGGGAAGCGGAATTTGAACTCTTGCTCGGCCCATTGAGTGTGTTCGATCGTGTTTTTGGCCAGAGCTTTTGGGACTCCAATGGCCGAGACGAGGACGACTTCCGTCTCTATGGCAGCTCCGTGAACCTTGCTCACGTGATGCCGCCAATGGTTCCACGACTTTTCCCACTCCCGTGGATGCGGACTTCGCCGCGCATCGTTGCTTCCACAGAAAATGATGAATGCGTAGTCGCGCACACGGATTCCTCTGTGCGTAACCTCCGCTGCCAACTTTCGATACGTTCCACCTGCAATAGCGATAACTGTGCCGCCGTCGATAGAATTGATCTGTCGTGATTCGCTGTCAGGATCAACACGGTTTTGGAATATGTGGTCGACGGAAACTGTGGAGTGATCATCAGCTGAAGTGCGGAAAAATGGTCGGGAAAGGAACCAGACTTGAGCCGCTGGAATACTGTACGGAGATTGCCACCGGAGACGTCGAAACCGGGAAACGGGTGAGGTGAATTCGAGTTTATGATTGCACGATCACGAAGATCGCAGGTCCATACCAATCCCTGTGGACTGTCGGTTCCGGGGACCAAGAACTCTATGTCGTCGGCGAGTTTCGACAGACGAACGAACTATGAGTAGAACGGGTTGTCGCCACGTTCAATCAAAATCATGATGAATTGGAAGACGACAGGCGAACGCAGAATTGAGCGCGCTTTCGCGTCGTGACCCATGTGCTGTGTAACCCATGTCGTGATGTTGCGGGGATTACGGCGGTGGGGGAGACGTCGAAGCAGCGCTTTGGCATCGTCGGGATGACAATTTTGGAACAATTGAATAGCACCGTGCATCATTTCGATTGAATTGTCTGAATATGTGTAAAACGGAATAGCGAGGAAAGTGTAGTAGCGCGACAATGGACATGCGGAATGGACGATGTACTTCATGACTGAAAAAAGTTTAGTTAAGTCGTATTTCGCTATTTCGCTAAAAGTAGTCGCTATTTCGCTGATGGTAGATCACGCCCGCGCCGCCGCCTTGTGGAGTAGTGTAACAGCAGTGTTCACTTTTTGGAATCTTGGTTTTGAATTTCACATGAGGACTCGATCGGATACAACTGCTTTATTGCCTGTGTCAGCATTTTGCCTGACGCAACTAGTATGGTTGCTGAATGCGTCTTACCATCGCTGAGGGTGTAGCTCCGTGATAACGCCCATGCGCTATCGCGACCGAGGCAAGTCGGCATTGATGAGAACGACGGTGCCCCGTTTAGGGTCGAATGCACTCGAATTGCGTTCAGTGAGTATGGGGGCAGGACGCTCCCGAAGGCTCGCTAGATATTCGTTCCTCCAGGCTTGTTAAAACTGATCGAGGAGCTTTTGGCCCTGACCCGAATCGTCGACCAGCCGTTCATGCAATGGGGGCTTTTCGACGAGAAATGGTTGATCAGTGTCCCGCTGGAATAATGGAAGTGCGACACGGTTTCGTTTCGTGACAAAATGCGCGGGAGTCAATACGTATTCACTGACATCGCCATCGAGGCAGACAAGTGGCCTCGAATTGATCACTTCCACCACGACGGTTTGCAGCTGTACTAGCGTCAGCATTGTTTCCCAACGGTTTTCCGCAAAGCCCGCTTCACAGACCCAACTAGGCGTTCGTAGAAACCACCCATCCACTGCGCCAACTCTGTGATGAACTTCCAGCAGGTCCCGATAGACGACGTTCGATTCTGTACGTCGGAGCATTTGAAGACATGTGTTAGAGCTCTATCAGCTGATTTAAAATGCTTGGCATTGTCTGATATGATGGTGGCTGGTGTGCCATGAAGTGCCGAGAAACGCCGAATGCACAACATAAATTGTTCAGCCGTAACGTCCGTCATGACCTCTAGGTGGATGGCGCGAGTAGCGCAGCACGTGAACAGGCAGATCCATGTACGTCGCTGTTCAACTACGCTACCCCACGTTTGCTTGACTGTAAACGGCCCCAAATAGTCAATGCCGGAATGCTCGAACGGGTGACATTGCGATACTTTGTACCACGGTAGCGATGGACCTTTCGGTGGCTTGAAAGGACCCGATTCGGCCTTCCGACAGACCAAACAGTGCCGCAGTACACGTTGGACTTGTGATCTCCCTTGTGGCACCTAATATTTTAGTTGAAGCTGTGCAAGAGTATGGCGAATACCGGAGTGGTAAAGCACCTCGTGGCAAGCTTCGATGACACGACCAGCGCACGTGTGGTTCTTTGGAAGGAATATGGGCTCCTTGGAGTCGGACGGGAGACTGGTCCACTGAAGACGACCATGGCATCTCACAATTCCCTCGTCGTCCGAAACAGACCTAAGTTTCTCGACATCTTTGTAGCTTTTAACTTGCTGCTCAAGCCGTCAGGGAATGCCTGTAATTGTACCGCTTTAATCCATTGGAGCTCCGTATGGCCCAGTTCCCCTGCAGATACGTTGCTATGATCAACCGACACTTTTCGGCTACGTGCGATGAATCGTAAAACCCAGGCGGTGACCCTGAATAGCCTAAAAATCGTTGAGTACCTCTTGGCGTCTATTAACGCCGCTATCCCCTCTGTATTTGACGATGCTTCCATCACTCATTGGTTAATCATTTCAATGTCTGCGAGGTCATCATCCGTTATGGTATCCTTCCCATGGGTTTGGATGTCATTTTGCAGCCAGATCGTTTCATCCAACTGCAAAAATTGGGGCCAATGCTTCCACAATACAGACAGTTGCAAGTCGCCGAGCCCTATTTCCCGCGATGGGATATCAGCTGGATTGCAGAGTGTTGGCACGTAGCGTAGCCTGCAATCATGATGCGACTAATTTTCGAGACGCGATTACGAATAAAAACCGGTAGGACCTTTGTCGAGGCGACCCATCGGAGCACGCATTTTGAATCGGTCCAAATTGTTCCCCGCTCGATCGGCATCCGGTGTTGGTGCTGCACAAACGTAGATATTCGAGTCCCCACGAGAACGGCCACCAATTCTACTCGTGGGAGCGTGATCGGTTTTATCGTAGCAAGTCGCGTCTTCGCAAAAACCAGGTTTGTTGTCCGCTTTGCATCGGAACCGCTGATTTGAATTAGCATGCCGCAGCATACTCTTTGCTGGAAGCGTCACAGAAACAGTGCATTTGATAACAAACGTTTCGATCGTTGGTCCTATGTATCGTGGAATGGATACCGTGGAAGCGCGAGCGAGATCTGATTGTATGGGCTCGAACCTTTCACACATTGCCTGTGAAATCGGGCTGTCCCAGTCGATCTGCTGTTGCCACGTCTCCTTAATTATTGCCTCGCCGCGTATGATAATAGTCGAGAGGTATCCACATGGGTCGTACACCATCGACACAGTTTGCAGTAGGTGACGCTTGGTAACAACGCGACAGTTTTGATTACATCCGGAGCACGTCAGAAGATCGTGTGACAGATTCCATTTCAATCCAATCAATTTGGGCTCGTTATCTTTGGCACGATCGACTTGTGGCAGATACTCCGTGAAGTCAGTGTCATTTGAATACCATTCGCGGATATTCATTGAACAACGCTTTCGCCCCTTTGAAATAAGTTAATTGCATTGTAGAATCTAATCGCATCCTCTGTCGACTCTCGCCCGGCCAAGACGTTGTCGACGTAGAGGTTGTCAGCAATGGCCGCTGTGGTCTTCGATTGCTGTTTGTTTAGGTGCGTCTTGATTGCCATTGCCAGCAGGAATGGACTGGCGATGACGCCAAACAGCACACGGCAAAATCGGGGTTCCCGCAAGTTCGAAGACGTCACTGGTTTGTTAATATGTTTCAACCACAGGAACCGAGTGACGTCACGATCCTGCTGTTGGAGTCCCACCTGCAGAAAAGCCTTTTCGACGTCCGCAACGACGGCTTCCCGCGATAGCCGAAAACGGAGTAGCATGCCTCAAAGGTCTTGTAGGATAACCGGTCCACGATGTAGACATTCTTTGAGACTGTGGAACTTCTTGGATGACTTTGCTGACGCATCATAAACTACGCGCAGTTTGGTCGTTGATTTCCCTTCACGGATAACACGATGGTGCGGAATGTAGTGTATTCTTGCTGCCTGTCCAGTAGCGTTGTCGTCGACCGTTTCCACCACACCTTTATCCAGCTGGTCACGGATGATCTTGTCGTATTCGATCATGACGTGAGATTGAGATCTCAGGCATTTGACGATGGATTGGAGTCGCCCAAACGCCAACCCCTTGTTGTCCGACAGGAGAGGTTCCTCAAGTTTCCATGGAAACGAAGCTTCGCAGCGACCGTCGACAACCCGTACCGTTTGATTAAACATCCTAACAGCTTCGTCATCGTCGTTCTGGTAAACACTGTCTTTGATGCCAATATCTTCTATCGCCCAAAAACAGTCAATGTCATTATGGCTTTGAATGCTGTCGCAAGTCTGTCGGAACATAACAACGGCCGTGGCTTGGACATCGTCCTCTGTTGGGGCTTTCCCAGTGACGACGTATCCAAGTTTCGAACCAATTAGCGAGAGACCGTCGTTCAACGAAATGCGTTCAGATGTGATGAAGTCATAGTAGAAATCAAGACCAATTAGAACGTCGATCGACACGGTCTCGGTGCATTCGCTTTATCTGCCAATGGAACTGTGGCCAAAATCGGATGTTTGGCGACGTCTACTGGATATTTGGATTGGACACGTTATGACGTCCGTTACGAGCGATGATATTGTGATGCTAGAATTGTTACATATTGGAATCCTAATGTCAACCTTGTTGTAACTTTTAGTCGACCGCGTGCTGTTGGAAAACTTTGAAACTGATATCAGTTCGTTGCCGTTGATCTTTCCGCCGATGGCGTTCACCAGCGCTGTCGTAACATAACTACGGGTGCTGCCCGTATCGAAGAAAATGCGAGCTGACACAGGACCACTGGAACCCTGAATTTGCACCAAGGCCATCTGCATTTGGACATGCTTGTCATTCGAAACCAACGTTGCGTCGGTACATAGTTCTGTGGGGTAACGGCACGCTTGCCGCTGGCCGCCAACTGTCCTGCAGCGTGCTTGACATTCACCGAAAATTGTGTGGTGCAGAGGCTGCTATGATGCCACCCGCTTTTGCAGTAGAAACAGATCCTTGTCCTGGTGCAGCTATGAGCGTCATGCCCTTCGCACAAGCACTTGAAGCATTTCCCTTGCAAAAGCGCTTTGTGTTGAGCCGCAGTTGGGTATCGCTTGCATTTATCCGCAAAAGGCGCATTTAAGTTGCGTCCTGGTCTGACCGGCCAACACGGTTTGTGTGACCGGTTTTGTCGCCAATGGCTTTGATGTCATTGCCTTCGGTTGCTTCAGTTGCTGTGCAGTATAGCTGCCTCCATTTCGCACATTATTTAGACGTCCGCTGTAGCAATCGCTCATTCCTCGTGCTTGTATTGCATCCTTCACAAGTTCACGAACGCGCGAGCTTCCACGGTGTCGCTCCGTTCAACCGATGGAGCTGGATTCGCACAGATCGCCGAAGCTTCGATAAGTTGATCGGCGTGAAGACTTGATCAAATGTATCTTCGGTGAGACTGAGGGCTACTAGACTGCGAATGTGTTTTTCGCACTCGTCATACACATTTCGCAGCTTGGAATCATCACATGGAGGAATCGCGAGCAGCTTTTCGAGATGGGCGAAAACTGCAATTTCGGAGTTGCCGAAGCGCTCCTTCAACGCCTAGGTCACAGTGGAATAGTTTGAAACGGTGGTACGGTAGCCCTCGACCATGGATAGAGATTCCTCAGTAAAGTAGTTTCGAAGGTATTTAAACTTGTCGATGTCGGCCAAGTCCGCATTGCTATTGACCGTTGACTCAAATGTGTCCCAAAACTCTTTGAGTGGGTCACCGGTGTACGGCTCGATTTCAAGTTTAGGGAGCTTGACTGTCTGCCGTTTGCGCTGCGATGAAGCCTTGCTAATCTCATCTTCAGCCTGGCGCACTGAAGCCAAAGACAAATTCGACACCAGAACTCGGGCGGCTGACAGTGCATGGACAACTGAATCCTGGAAATCGATCGCTTAGAGCGCTTCCTTCGCGATAGCCTAATCGTCCTCAAATAGCAGCAGGATACTGGAATCCAACTGTTCGACTTTGGTCAGGTGCTGTCGAGTCACCTCGATGAATAGCTTCAGCTCGTCTACTGTCCCCGGGGCATCGGTTTTTTTTCCTTCAAAGTGCGATATGCTGCCAACTTCTTCTTGATTTGGGTGTGATACCCCTTTGCGCTGCTGGGTCGGCACAGTGTACTGCGTTGTTGCGGGCATCGCGTCAGAAATTGGGCGCTGCACAGTTGTATCAGATTAAATTTTGGCCAAATTTGTTACACAACATAACAAATTTGTATATACCTTTATCTTGGCAACGAAAATTTGTTACAATTCCTAACAAATTTTTACTCGCAACGCTTAGAAAGTACAGTTTTGTTCGCACTGGTAGACGACGTGTCACGAAGGTTGCTTCACAAAAAATGTAATCGTTCAGTAAAATAATTTTTTTTGCAGCACTGCCCTGCAAAACTATCTTCAAATACAACAGGATTTTTTAGAATCGACAAAAAAACTTTGTATCATTGCCGTACAAATTTATTTGATGTTGGTTGGAAGTGATGTTTTTCAGAAAACAGTTTCAATTTGTCGCATTGCCAGACAAATGAAAAAGCCCATTTTTACGATTGATGATTGGGTTTTAAATAAACGCTACCCTGATCTTATATGTCTGTTTGAAATAGGCGACTCACCGCTCGGCTTCCTGATGGAGAGAAAACACAGTTCCGGACACGTCGCTCCGATTTGTGGACAAAACTCGGATCACGGAAACAATTGAGTGGATGGACTTTAGATAACGAGATATTGCCATTTTGCCCGGCGAATTTTCAATGGAATACCGAAATTGATTTGTTTCTTTGACCAGCACATTCCATCGTGACGATTAGCCAAATTCCAAATTTCCCCTACCGGACAAGTATCACAAAAAATCACGATCTCCAGGCTTCCGGCACTTTAGTAACAAACCTAAGTTACTAGTAGTAAAACTTTTCATCAACTCACAACCAACCGATCAACTCAAAATAGAATTCAATCAATCACCAGCGTTCGCTGCCAGCACAATATCACCGAACTGTTTCTTCTTCCGATCGAACGACAGCGACCAAATCACTTGCGCATCGTGATAACGGCGCAACACATTTCGTAATTTGATGTCCAATATAGCTGCGCACATGTCTGTAGAATATATATACAACACTCAGAATTCAATTAGATTGACAATAATCTTGGCGATAAGGCTAGCTACTAGAGCTGTAATGTTTGCGTGACATATATACATTCGTTGTTAATCGTTTCAATTTAATAAATTTTATTCCTATTTTTTATTATATAATTTTAAGTTTTGATAAAGCGCTGTAATACGTTCTTTCACTAACTGCTGTCTTAAAAGAAATTAACAAAGATAGTTATAATCTGAATGTTTAAAAGTGGTTGTTACGTGTTGTTTTGCATTACTTGAAACAACTTAGTTTGTTAGAATCTAGACGATGTCCTGCGAAACAGGCCGATATTTTAGTCGTATCTGTGCATTGTGCAAAACATGCGGTACATAACTCCGTTAGCTAGACGCATTTTTGAACTATTGGTCCGAAATTCCTTACTTCACAACGACCGCACTGGATTAAGCCAATTTCAACGTTGCCATAAGAGCTAGATAATGAGTAACCAGAGCCGGAACTGCAATTTTTTTGCTGGAACCAGAACAGGATCTACAATTTTTTGCCGGTACCAGAACAGGAACTGAAACCGGAACCTGGTCTTAGTAGTAAGGTAAAATAAAAGGAAATATTAATAAGCATCTTGTTTCTTGGGAGTGAACTATGGGCAGTGTAGGGTCGATTTCTTCGGTTAAGCACGTTGGTTGGATTATTTTAAAAGTACATTTGGTACGTTGGCAAGTTTCTAAGGTGCTGCATGGAGCTATAAATACTAAATGTTGGTAACAAAATTACTAAAATGTAGCATGTTTTTAATTAGATGTCTGGGGGTGCATTGAGTTTATAGATTTTTGGGATTTTTTCGCAGGCTATGATGAATGCAATTGTGGTTACGCGGAAAGTACCCATTAGGTAAGTAGTAGGGCCCTTCCGCGGAAACTTTTTTCTTAAAATAATTTTCTTGCACGCTGTGATTTATGAATTTCGGATGTTTGCACCTACTGTTGTTTTGACAATATAAGGTTACAAACAATATTCTTACATGGTTAAATAAAAATTCTACTGGCTTTAAACGCAAATTTTTCAGCCTGCATCAAAAATTGTGTTGAATATTTTTAACCCACGGGGCCTTATTCATTCTGTGAAAACTAAGCAGAAATCGTTCGGCAATGACTTAGAGTAGATATAAAATAGCGCTTTTGCGCCCCCCTTCCTGTAGGGGAGGTGATTTCGCAATCGGTGACGTCATCAATTGACATGGGTTGCTACGCGTACCATATGTATATATGTGTATATAATGTATGTATATATGTGACCATATAGTATATATGTATATAGTATGTAGTCTGTAGCACGTATATAATGTATATGTATCAGGGAGTAACCGGAATTCCGGTTCCGGCGAAAATCGTGTTCCGGTTGCGGTTCCGGCAAAGGGCAAAAACCATACCGGAACCGGAATTCCGGTTTAAAAATTTTGTTTGAAATTTTCCACATTTTTGCTTCATCTCTGATCCAAAAATATGTAATATATATTATACAATGATCAAGCTCCAATACAACCAAGCAAAAGAAAAGATTAACTAAAGCAATTTGCCGTGTGAAACGTAAGTAGGACACATAATTTCAGTAGAAATTTTTCATAATAACCTGCAACAGTTTGTTAACAAATCAAAACCAAGTCGATGCTTGTAGGAACTATTTTACACATTCAGAAGTCTCCGGATTACGTTCGAATTAAACCAGTCCAACTGGGTAACAGAGTATGGCTTACATAGAAATACTTAGCGTATGCTTGGCTAATATAAATTGCGCCAAGCGCCAGCCAGTGCTCTTGTAAACTTTGTAAATCAGGCGAAATTAAAGTGAAGTAACGTTATCTACAACGCAGCCAAAAACTGCTTACTTGGCAATGAACTGGATTTATTGAAACTGTGCGATCAGTATAACAGTTTGTCTCATTTATAGCATTATGATTGGAAAGTTATCATCATTATCATCTAACTGACGGGAACTGTTTGTCCAACGCTAGCCTAAACAGTGCCTCTTACCACTGATCAGAAAATTACTTTTTATCTATTAATTTTTCCTGAATCATATAAACCAATAATTTCACGTTTCCTACAGAACAACATCTAACAAACGTATGTGTAGTAAAGGTAGGCGAATAGGGACAGAGCGAAAGCGTTTATTCTTCACTCTATGCGTTGTAAGCACATTCAATTTGACGCAGTATACGCAAGGGTGTATAGTAGAAAGCATTTTTTGTTCTGGGTTTCCAATAATAGACATATTAATCGATAAATACACGTTATTAGCTTCCTCTGTATCTTTAAAGTTTCAGAGCGGCAATAATATCATGGCAATACATTAAGTTTAATGTAAAAGTTAGGGGGGATGCATTTTAAGCCGACTACACCTTAATTTCTACCTTCATATCTTTTACTATATATAAATTTGGAAGACCAGGTTCCGGGAAAGATCCGGTTTAAATGGACGGTTCCGGTTCCGGTTATTCCCTGCTATTGTATATAATATATGTACATATGATGTTTATATAGTATGTGTATATTCATACGCAACGGTGGGTGACGTTGACAGCTGCGCCCCCCCTCCCTGGAGGGGAGGTGATTTCGCAATCGGTGCCGTCATCAATTGCTGCTTATATTTAGAGACTAGAGTGGAAGCGCCAGATGTTTACATAAACAATACATATGGTATATATGTGTAAATAATGTATATATATATATACATAATATATAGTGCATCATACCAGATGATTCATAAACGATATATAATTAATAATGCACATTTGTAGATATTGTTATTATGCTCTTGGTAACCGGCAACATTAGGATGTAACGCCGCAGTGGT
>JASANE010020419.1:0-49931 GCA_030248225.1 Trileptium ribeirensis | reverse complement strand
GAGTACTCGGAAGTTGACCATCTGTGATTTTAACCCCGATTTTCTCATGAAACTTGAGCTTTTAAGCCCCAACTTCCAGTAATTAGCGCCGGATGTTCGTTGAAATTCGAGTCCTCTTTGCTCTCATTTCCTGTCCCAGATTGGCTGGGTCAACGTTATCTACTTCCGGGGCACTCGATCTCTAAGCCTTTTTGAATTTGTTTGCTCTTTTCTCCTTGGTTCTAACCGCCAACTCGTCGTCCCACGCAATGACCAGCAATCAATCGAAGCTTGAACTGTTTGACGACCCCATCTGCTATGTCGCCTTTGAGGTTTTGACTTGCCGCCCTCCTAATTAAGCTAAATTGAATTTAGCAGATGACCCTAGTACACGAGGACATCCAAAAACAACGAAAAGAATCGAGCTTGTTAGAGATTCGCTTGCGAGTGATCATGTTCCAAAGTACCTCAGGTGTGGGAACGGCGACGAGAGAACGTCCGTCTCCGAGGCCAGAGACGGGGCTAACCTCAGCCCTACTCCTAATTGCTCAAGGACCCTGTCAAAGGCCCCTGGGCAGGGTCCGCGGGAGGGCGCTAAATCGCCCCCCGTTAGTCCTGTCCGTCCGTAAAACTCTGAAATTTTATGAATTTTAGTACGTGGTGTCCTCGTCCGTCCGTTTTTTCTATGTCCTTATATATCGTTATATACATATATATATATCAAATACTCATGAAAGACACACGAACACATATACAAACATACACAACACACATGTACACATGTTGCGTCCCTACGACAGAGAGGCTGCTCCTAGAATAAACAAGAGAGAGAGAACAATGAGAGGGAGAGAGAGAGAGAGGGAACAAAGAGGGTGTGAGAAAAAAAAGTGGGGCTTAGAGAGAGGGAGGGCAAAGAGCGAGAGGACAGCGAGGACACGAGGCGGGTATGGGAAGGGGAAGCGGGAGAAGGGGAATCCGGGAAAGGATTTTCGAGGGGCTGGGGCCAAATTCGGTCCCAGGACGGAAAACGGGATCGATTGACACCAATACACCAGAGGGGGTTAGACGTAAAGGCGGGTTGGAACCGACTTATGGGTTCCTCTATGTATTAGTATGGGGAGCTTTCGCGGGCTCTCCTGCGTTAACGGATGGGCGGAGCGACGCCCGCCGGGTATCGTTGGACTCAGCGTCATTGGTGTTATCGCCACTGGGGCGGTAGGAGTAAAAACGATACTAAAATTGGTGCTGTTAGAGAGAGTCGTGGCTACAATGGGGGGGCGCGTTTGTTGGTCGTACGGGTTAACGGGGCGGCGGAGCAAGACCCGCCGGGTATTTTTGGAGATGTCTCATCGAGACAAATTTAATGAGGGGTGATTCGCCCATTTTAAGGTAGAGCGAAAAAATCTCGAATTATCGGTGCCCATCAGCAGCTGACAACAGCCTTCTAGGCGACTTCGCGTGACTGTCGCGGGTCAGCGGGGATTCGGGCGGAGGTTCAAAGGATATGGATGGATTCTACTAGTCGCGGTGAACAAAACGAGGGGTCGCATGCGCCGGTTCCGACGTGGGGTATGGCGACGGGAAAGTCGGAAAGTAGGGTTTCGTATTAGTTGCATACTGCAATGGGCTAAATATACAAGGCGGTTTTGTCTAAAAGTTGTCCACAGGACACACACATAAATAGATACATGTACATATTTTATATATGATATGTCCTAGCTACATGGAAAGTGATGGTCCACGTTGACAATCCTACCTAGCGTAAGTAGCGATTGTCCCCCCACGTTACGAGCGGAGTTCTAGCGTTGTCCGGGGCGGTTTTGGATGTCCGTCCGCAATTTCCAATGTGTTCTACTAGCCTGCTCCGGTTATTTCCGGATCAGGGTACCGTGGACGATGACGGGCCTTCGAATTAAGCCGGCATACGTCGTCCCTGCCAATTGCGAAGGCTACAAAAGTACGCTTTCCGCTCATTTTCGACTGGTTGTTTTCCGCGACCATTACTTAGTGTGTCGCTAAAACCAAGTAGCTTTAATATTTTTAACTTCGTTCTTAATTAGCGTGTTTTCTTGAACGTGCAGCCAGGGGCCTCCTATTCCCGGACGGTCGTAACCGTCACCCTATAACACATAGTGTCTGCTAGTTGGATTTTCAACCAATTTCCAGTTACCGTCGGTGTGGGGTTTCATTCTCAGTCTTACAGGTCGGTTGAGACAGCTCATTTCCTCGTGACTTAGCCAGGTTACAACACTCGTCCCTAGCAAAATCATAGATTACGACGGAAGGATGCAACACGTTACACTGGACGACTACTGATATTACGCGACATTTGTACAACATTTTATACGAAACAATTCATCAAGATAAACGACATTTTATACAGAACTGTTCCTTAATATAGACAAAATTTTACACAAAAAATCGTTCGTTCTCATAAACGGCATTCTATACAAAATTTGTTCATTATTACAAACGGCATTCTATACAAAAATTGTTCATTATTACAAACGGCATTCTATACAAAAATTGTTCATTATTACAAACGGCATTCTATACAGAAATTGTTCATTGTTATAAACGGTATTTTATACAAAAATTGTTCATTATTACAAACAGCATTTTATACAAAAATTGTTCATTATTACAAACAGCACCTTATACAAAAATCGTTCATTATTACAAACGGAATTTTATACAAAAAATTGTTCTTTATTACAAACGGCATTTTATACAAAAATTGTTCTTTATTACAAACGGCATTTTATACAAAAATTGCTCATTATTATTATGCGACCCTTTTGCATACCAACAACCAAACCCCAACACGTCCCGGTACAATTTCGACTGCGGGCGTCTTCAAATATTCGTGACAGGGCCGAAGCGGCCCTGTTACATTTAAACGCCGAAAAAAACAATAAATATTGCTAAAATTGATTTGTTTACTCACAAGTCACGAAAGGAATAATTAATAGTTGGCATTACCCAGGGTAAATCCAATGGTTATAACAAATTTTTAAGATTATTACCAATAACGTATTAGCACATGTTTTTCTGTCGTATGTCAACGCTGTGACTGGAAACATCGTACAGATAAACCTGCCTGTTTTATATTGTTTATAACTGTTATTAGAAAACATTCTCAATTTCAGCAGGACCATCAGAAATATGCGCATTCGTTACATTCGAAAGTCACAAAGTTGTCGGAATTGTGGCTTACGCCGAAAAAAACGGAATGCTGACGTGCTGTATTCTGTGCGAAACACATCCTCAATGCAGTACATGGTCGTACAAGGTGGACAACCATTTGTGCACACTGAAACGCATCAATACGACAGTTCAGTTGAAATCTAGACGTGAAGGTTGAGAATTTTTTATGAAATTCTTACACAAGTTTCCTTTTTAAAATGCACATTTTAGTTTTACACAGCTATTGTGTCGAAAAGTGCACATTGTAGTCTTACGCAGCTATTGTGACGAAAAATGTACATTGTAGTCTTACGCAGTGATTGTGTTACCTGTACATTTTGCTTTTGCCCAGAGTTGTGTAAAAAATGCACGTATTGGTTTTACGCAGCTATTGTGTCGAAAAATGCATATTTTGGTTTTATGCGGCGTTCACGTTATAACGTCCCCACTGTTTGGAACCTATGTCCACCACACAGTATCGGACACACCGTGGATAACAGGATGTCTTGGACACCGCCACGATTTAGCTAATATGGAAGACTCGGCTAATCCCCGACAGTTCAGTTTGTCAGGGTAATGCGACACTGCTAAGGTGAATTCACTTTTTTCTGCTATTAGATAAAAGCTATGAGTATAAAAATTTAACGAGTTGTGCATATATATGTGCTTCATCGTTACGTTTAATTGTATTGATTTTCCTAGGCTTTTTTAATATGTTTTATAGCTTTATACAAACATCATTAAAACCTTAAATAAAAAATCAAGAACTGCGGCCCGAATACTAAGCTTTGCACGGCATTTTAGTTTGAAGTTACAGCAAAAGCTAGGCTTATTTGGTATCGGCAGACCCGCCGCTATGTTCTGCATCGATTGGTATTGGTATTGATAGTCATAACATCAAGTTTTGCTAGATATGTACACAAGGACTGCTTCGAAACCATTAAACTATCTCAGTGCCCACCCAAACGTCAGTGTTTCTATACACAACTTGTCCCTGTGCCGTTCTTACTGTCGGGATTAAACAATATTGCCGGGATTACCTGTACGTGTGTCGGGATTTTCCTTAAAATCCCTGTATATTTATGTGAAAATTAAAACAACTTTTAAAATAATCGGAATTAGCCGAGTCTCCAATACACGGAATTATTTTTCCAAGCCTAGATAAAATGAGGCACCCTTTGGTTGTATCCCGCGCCGGAACATGCATAGGTGCCCAAGATCAGTTGGCTGATGAGTGTAGCGCGGCCCCAGTGAGCGTTGGCACCTCGACGGCGAGGTGCGACGCCTCTGGGAAGTGCGTCGCCTGGGGCATTGTGCGTGGCATTTCGGGAGGAAAGGCGCGGCGGTTCGGGGGAGGAGTGTTAAGGGGGGGCGACGCTTTAAATGGGCGGCGCGGCGTCTCGGCTGGAGTGCTGCCCTTCGGGAGGGAGGGTGCGGCGCCTCGGTAGGGGGATCGGCGCCTCGGTGGGAAGGGGCGAAGCCTCAGCGGCAGAGTGTGACGCCTTTGGTGAGTGCAGCGCCTGGGGAATCGAGCGTGGCGCCTCGAAGGGGGTGCAAGGCGCCGCGGGTGGAGGGAGGGGTGCGGCTCCTCCGCAGGATGCGATACCTCGTGGGGTTTGCGGCGCCTCGGAAAGGGATGAGCTGCGGCGTCTCGGGAGGGGGATGCGGCGCTTCAGAGGGAGCGGCCCTCAGGAAGTCCGGCGCCTGGAGCGTGCGCCGCGTCGTAGTGGGTGCGGTTCAGGAAGTACGGCTCCTCGAGCGTGATATGCCCCCCCCCGTGAAATCTGAATCCGCAACTGTATTTTGCTATTTTTGTTGAACATCGCGGATTTATATCTGTTGTGAAGTTGGACAGGGAGCTCGGTCAGTAGAGCGTCTGCTGCGGATCCCAAAGATGGCAGGTCGTAGGTTGGAATCCCAAACCAGTCCAACTATTCATGCGGCGTTCACGTTATAATGTCCCCACTGTTTGAACCTATGCACCACAGACAGTGTGAGACACACTATAGATAAGACAATGGACGCCTGTTTCCACTGAATGATCTCAGCATTGTAATCAAGTCTATTTCTAGTCATACCTTTCTGTTCAAAGCCACTGAAATTATGAGTGTGTCAGCCTAGTTGAAGTTTCTGGAATCTCTTTGGCACGTTTTACAAGCTTTAATGTATGACTTGACATCACACTTGAAGCTTGGCCAGTACTGTTTCTGCAAAATTGTATCCACATTACGGTCACTGTCAATATTATTCCAAGCATCGCGAAAATCATTCAGAATTTGAGTCTTGTGGTCCTTATTTGCAAAAAAATTTATGCTCGATGTCCCAATTCACTAACGACACGTTTCCATCCAGTATATTTTCAAAATAAGGCATAAAATGAAGTATCGAAAAAAATGATTTCAGGAAACTAGACTAACTTTATAAAACTCTGATATCTCGCAATCCAGAGTTTTATGAACTATTGTAATGTTGGGAAACTTCCATCAATTTACTACTGTAAGCTACGACCTTTCCGTAATGTTAACGTGCATTAGCTAGCCGGTTTATCGGACACCCTCATAAATATTTATTCAGTTACATTCGTTACAGTATAGTCGCAACCACAGGGGGTAAAAGGTTCTAAACGTAGGGGACATTATAACGTGAAGGCCGCATTCCGCAGCTACTGTGCCAAAAAATGCACATTTTGACCAAGCCCTTAATGTATCACCACTTATTTTCACACACTACACCAAATTATAAATTTTACACACATTGGACATATAAAACCACTCACTTTGAATACGGAGCTTCTGAGGCCGACTGAGGCCCTAATCTAAGTGTGCAACCGCTTAACTTTTCTAATCCCGATCTCTTGGCACTTAAAAAATAGTTCTTAAAACTCCCTAACCCGTTAATATTTGATATACTTGCTCCCAACCGGTTTGCGAATTCTTATGATTGTAAAATTCGCGCTCTAACATAAATTTTAATTTATGCATTTGTATGAAATTCTCGGAATCCCTAACTCAAAACAAATTTTAAGATGTTACAGGAAATACAGCACAAACACATATACATTTGCGCTAATTAGCCCTAATACTTGAGGCACCCAGGGACTACACTCAAATCCGATAGTTATATAAACTATCTAAAAGTTATGATTTTCAAGAATTAAATAATATTCATATTAGCAGTAATGGACGAGGGCATGAGACCCGTAACTTCTTAACGCGTGGGCCAATTAAAGCCAAATTTGGTTCGGGTAATTTAGAGCATGCCCTATGGTATTTGGTGTCAAAATCCGCAGATGTTCAAATCATCTCCCCTGGCAGTTATGGCCAAAATCATACAGATTATATATTTTTAAGCTTAGCATGCTGGAAATTTTTGTAGAGAAAACAGTAAGTTTTAAAGTTTTTCTATACAGACTCATAAAACTGGCGCTATACACACAACTCATACAAATATACAATACGCAGCTTTCACGTAGCTTACAAATAACATATAGCATACATATATACATACCATGTGAATGCGAAAAAATTGCTAATTATCATCATTGAGTTTGCCTAAAGAACTATCTGCGAGCACATTAATTATCAGCACCACTGTCAAAAATTGGGTGGTTTTAAGTACACCGCTTGCGTAACCCTTTACCACATGTAGTTGCTCCACAACAACTAATGAGAATAAAAAGCAATGTGTTATAACAATTATAGTTCTGAAACTTTGGCATTTCATATATAGTACGGTCCATACACTGAAAGCCATAACCTGGGGTCCATGATCGCGCTTTAAAGACTAGAATGACCACACTCATGTCAGACTATGTATATATATAATACGAGTTGTGGGATAGCGCTGCAGATGATTTTTGTCTCATTTGGCAAAGTTTTAAGAATGGCAAGTTTCTCAATTTTGTACTGCCCCCAAAAAAATTTCTCCTGTTTTCCTCAGTTGTTTTACCTTTTATATTATCATAACCGTAGATTTCGTTGCAAATATTTTGGCTGTTTCAGAAGACAGCACTGGAGACGACTGCTTTGTGATTGTCAGCGATCAAGAATCGCTTGTTTCCATGAAGAAAAAAGATTCTCATTGGTGTAATACCAATTGCGGGATGACCAAATGTATCAATGTGTTTACTCGATACACTGGCGATAGAAATGGAACAAACGTTACGGGTGGCGATAACAACCACAGTCAAAACCAACCTCAAAGCAGCGGTAAAACAGTTTACATGTTCTATTAAATGTTTTCGCGGCCCATCTCAGCTTTTAGGGGCAATACGCCGTGTGGTTAGAAAAAATAGCTAAATCAGTGAGATCGGGATCTTGACACCATACCCAGGCTTAGGGTAAGTCTAAGATTTGTCTAACGTTTGTTTTAGGCTCACATTAATAAAGCCAATGCTAGATATATAGAATCTCATTACGTACAGATATATCAAGAACAGTGCCCATGTAAACTTTAGGGGCGTTATAACGTTAGAAAAAAGAACAGCTTAGAGCGGGGGTTCAGGGGGCGGCAGCCCGCCGACTTAGCCTTCGGCTTAGTACATGGTTCATATAGGGGCCTTATCTTAGGCTAAGACTAATGCATCATTCACAGAGAAGTGCGTGCACAAATTGCACACCGTAAGCTATTGCAGCAACCATATTTTATTAAAACAATATTGCAATGCATTATATTATGGCAAACATAGTGCCGTCAAAATATTGCTGCTATAATAACATTGGCGTCTACTGCACCCTCAATACCACAAGTCAAAATCATTGCTGCTATAATAACATTAGCTTGTATTGCAATAGAACAATCTAAATATTGTTGCTGCAATATCGGCTTTTATTGAAAAACTGTTTCGCTATATTGCAGCAATATTACGCTTGCTTATAGTGTTGCTACAATAGTTATTCCGCGGCATGATGGCGATCAATATAAAACATTTCTACTGCTGCGAGAATAAGTTAATGGATGCAGATATTGCTGTAGGAATTCCGTTTCTTTGACAATTGTGGCGACGTGAAAAACGCCACGCGATACTGTACATAGCATTTTGGTTATCCAGACCGAACTGCACTACAGACATTGCCTCAGTAGTAAACGCAGGAATCAGGTTTATTTTTAGCTAGATGGTTTTGTAACCAAAAAACCTAAGCCAAGCATGAACGCCACCAACCTTAAATCACATACAGTTAAGGCTGTGCAGACCGCAATATTGCCAGCCCCAATCGCTTCCCAAATGGCTTTAGAAAGAATGACGGGCAATCTCATCTAAAACCGGAGCGTATGAATGCGGGAACATACACTTGGTTGTATTAAAGTTGTATGCAAATTAAAGTATTAATAGCGAAATCTTTACTTGCTGCTACCCTACAATGGAATAAATTACCGTTAGGTCCGGTTCATATCATTATATATCCCACAAACAGGCGATGGACATATTAATTTAGGTTTCGGGCAGCGCTAGAGTTCAGCGACAAATTTTAGATTGCTGGCTGGATATTCAAAACCACATTGTACTAAGATATTCTATATAGCGTGCTTGTGTTTATGTCGTTATACGACGAAATATAAAAGTGTTCATACATTTATATATATTCACATAAATTAAATATGTTGAAATATATATTAATATTGCCGCATCGCCGTATGTATAATTAATTGCCGCATGAATCATTCGTCAATAACGTTTCTACTTCTAGTTTATGTGTTGTCTTTCAAATGGAGTGGACAGCAATTATACATCGTGAAAATTTCATTTGGTATTACATTCGTTCGAAATGGTTCATATAGCGCGTATGGTAAAATTTCTAATGGTATATATAAATATTCTAGACAAGGCCAAGTTGCGCTGTCATTGCAAATTTCTATGTGCGCATATCGAAACCTGTCAAATTTTGATTGATTGCTGTTTCCGATGTTTGACCGCTTTAAAATGCACTGCAGCGAATTTGGAAATTTATTTCAATGAATTTATTAATACAATGGATCAATTTATAGTGCCTTAGAGATAGATATATTTATATTTATGATAAACTATTATATTATATATAACAATAAAATTAATGTAATTGTTACAACAGTCAAAGAACAGTTTAAACATGTAACGAATAAAAATCCGTTGGATTTGCAGTTAGTTATATTGCCCTTGATAACTATTTTCCTCTTCCATGCGTAACTTTTAAGTTGTCTTACCGCGTGCTAGTCATGTCACTTTCAGGGGCCTGACATTATATATTTACTAAAAAGAACGGCTTTGATCGGTGCGTTCAGGGGCGGCAATCCCTCGCCTTAGGCTTAAGCTTTGTATATAGGTCATATAGCTGCCTTAATTTAAGATTTAACATATAGAGAACGACATAGCATGCAATTCACTTCACTAGAAGTTAGAGTGGCCGCGCGTGCTGTTTAATATGTTTACATTCGCTGACCTGTTCTGATCATTATATTTACATATTTTCTGTCCCAAAATAGAACATGGCGTCTTGTTTCTAACGTCACGACACTTTTGAGACAAGCAATGCTATTGCAGCAGTATATTGTAGGTGAAATACAAGCCAATGTGTTGTGGCAGCAATGAGTTTGGCTATTGGTATTGCGAATGCAATAAAAGCCAATGTTATTGTGGCAGCTATATTTTTGGCTTGTACCATTGACGGCACTATGTTTGCAATAATATAATGCATTGCAATATTGGTTTAATAAAATATTGTTGCCGCAATAGCTTTACGGTGTGCAATTCGTGCACGCACTTCTCTGTGAATGATGCATAAGGCTTAGGCTTACTATATCGAGAACGGCATGGCATGCATTATTCTTCTGCTCCTAAAGTTCACATGGGCCTCAAGAACAGCATAGCATGCATTTCACTTACGCCCTTCATTACCGCCCGCCCACCTTTGAGCTAAAGCTTGGATGTCCACTCCGTGGGCCGACGACGTATCACACCAACTTACTAACTACTTATAACCATGAGCAAATTTATAGCACTGTCATCCACATGGAATTAATTATCTGGTTTTATTCTATTTTCATGATAGTTAATAAAAATATTTTGATTGCTTGCTTCCTGTGAAATTGTAATTGATAAGACGAAACAGACAAAACCACTTACTTAGATTCTTTGCGTCGGCACCCAAAGTGCCCCCGGGTCATTCCCGAAGAGCCACCTTTTGCTTCAGTAACGCTGAGTGATCATCGTCCACGTCCACTTCACAGACTTGTGAACAAAGCAGCGTCTCCAGCAGCTGATTTCTGCTCTGCCACAGTCATAAATTTGATTTCAGAAACGCCATCGGTAAAGCCTATCAGATTCAGGGTGCCTCGAATTGTGATTGCGTGTTACGCCAAACACCAGAATTTCGTCCTCCGGGCCTCAGATGAAATAAACATTGCCCAGATGTGGCTAACAAGCGACCTATCTTAGTTACCCTCACCCCCCCCCCTTTCCGGCGAGCTATATCCGCCACTGGCTCTTAAAAATTTTCACATTTTCGCTAATGAATCAAGTAGCAGTTCTTCTAACACAAATATAAAGCATATTAACATCAGGAGCATTCACCGAACCCAGCCGTTTCCACAACGTCCTATCTTCGAATATTTCGATGACAAGCTGTTACGTCCGCTGACACCTTGATCGATAATATCATCCCGGATTTGAAACCGCACATATTGCTACATTTTTTAAAATAAATTTAGCGAGTCTTTAAAAAAGTTAACATCCCCAGGCTGGACAATTTTTACGGCCAGTCCAATATCACCTCCGACAGTCTGAACGTGGTTACCATAAATAAAATACCTTTTACTTGTACCGCGATATTAATAATATTTATAAGTCCAGATTACCAGATAGTAATGTAGTACCTACATTGAAATATTAGAAGCATGTTTTCGGAAGATTACTTTAAATACATGTTAAACCTTTCATTCTTAAACTAACGTGTATCATGCACAATCTTGACTAATCATGCTCCAACCGCAGCTCTTAAAATGTCACAGTCCAGGCTAGCCAAGCAGGGCATTATCGCCGTGGTGGGCTATGACAATATCCGGCCCTGGTGCCCACATCTTAAGATAAATGACGCATTATGAGCTGCTACTCGGTTCCAAAGAACCCCGTAAATCAAACGAGTAGCAAACGCACGTCGAACGGCAAACGCGGACACGAACTCTCCATACAATGTGTATATGCTGTGACAAATGTGTTAACATAGGAAAAATGAATCTTATCGACCGACAAAATTACTTGATAAAATGTAACTTTTGAATGCTGATTTTTGTAGGTACCAATAACTTATTGGAGGAAAACTCTAGGAACACTTAAAAATAGTGATTTTTAGTGATAATTCTCCGAATATAACTAATAGCATAAGTTTTCCTAGAAGCAAGACGAATTCTAAATAAAGTTATCCTGCAAAATTATTACGACTTTTAAATGTATCTAGGAGTATTCCGAGTGATTAATTTTAAGTAACTTGCGTTTTTAGAATTAACAAAACTGTTCCTTAGAACATCAACCGTTACATTTTAAACTCTGTCGAAAAATGTTAGCAAACCAAGGTCGTGGTACACGTTAGGTACACGAAGAGTGTACTATAACAGTCAAATGTCAAGAAAGCTAAGATTTGCTTGCATGAAACTATCGCTTATCAAAATGCCTAAAATGGATCCTTAACATAGAACTTTGTATAATCGATGTTATAAATATTGTACTTGCATTACTTGTGTACTCAATTTGAATTGTTCCCCTGATGTCATATATAATCTGTCATGAAACTGTCATGAAACTATCGCTTATCAAAATGCCTAAAATGGATCCTTAACATAGAACTTTGTATAATCGATGTTATAAATATTGTACTTGCATAATTTGTGTACTCAATTTGAATTGTTCCCCTGATGTCATATGTAATCTGTCATGAAACTATCGCTTATCAAAATGCCTAGAATGGATCCTTAACATAGAACTTTGTATAATCGATGTTATAAATATTGTACTTGCATTATTTGTGTACTCAATTTGAATTGTTCCCCTGATGTCATATATAATCTGTCATGAAACTATCGCTTATCAAAATGCCTAAAATGGATCCTTAACATAGAACTTTGTATAATCGATGTTATAAATATCGTACTTGCATTACTTGTGTACTCAATTTGAATTGTTCCCCTGATGTCATATATAATCTGTCATGAAACTGTCATGAAACTATCGCTTATCAAAATGCCTAAAATGGATCCTTAACATAGAACTTTGTATAATCGATGTTATAAATATCGTACTTGCATTACTTGTGTACTCAATTTGAATTGTTCCCCTGATGTCATATATAATCTGTCATGAAACTGTCATGAAACTATCGCTTATCAAAATGCCTAAAATGGATCCTTAACATAGAACTTTGTATAATCGATGTTATAAATATCGTACTTGCATTACTTGTGTACTCAATTTGAATTGTTCCCCTGATGTCATATATAATCTGTCATGAAACTGTCATGAAACTATCGCTTATCAAAATGCCTAGAATGGATCCTTAACATAGAACTTTGTATAATCGATGTTATAAATATTGTACTTGCATTACTTGTGTACTCAATTTGAATTGTTCCCCTGATGTCATATATAATCTGTCATGAAACTGTCATGAAACTATCGCTTATCAAAATGCCTAAAATGGATCCTTAACATAGAACTTTGTATAATCGATGTTATAAATATCGTACTTGCATTACTTGTGTACTCAATTTGAATTGTTCCCCTGATGTCATATATAATCTGTCATGAAACTGTCATGAAACTATCGCTTATCAAAATGCCTAGAATGGATCCTTAACATAGAACTTTGTATAATCGATGTTATAAATATTGTACTTGCATTACTTGTGTACTCAATTTGAATTGTCCCTTGATGTCATATATAATCTGTCATATATTAGGCAGCAGTAAATCAAACTAGAGTGAATGTATTGGATTAAAAACAAAGCGAATCCATTTTAGTACCTAAGTGTAAGAAAACAAAGCTAGGATAATGACCTGAAGCAAAATCGACATTTATATATGCCTTCCCGTTGCAACCATGACAGCGAGCCATGTAAACTATCATTTGATTTTGGAATGACCGAAGTTATTCTAGTGCTTAAAATTCATGTAGGCTAAATTACTGTCGACTCGTTTCCTACCGTGTGTATATACCAAAAAAATAATGCTTGGCACAGGGCTATAAGTTTGCTCAAATTCACTAAAACCAAGCAATGTTCCAAGTTAAAAAGATAAATAAATGGATGGTACAATACACTAATTTGCGACAGCTCCAAATAGTTCATCCGAGGAGCTAAAATAACTGTTTAAGAATACCAGCGTTGGATATAAACTTAGTTCAACAAATTACGTAGGCTTAAACGAAAATTTATGACAAAAATTTAGGTTTGATCGCGAAAGATTTCATTTGAGGTCTGTCCGGGTTTGTACACTATCGAAGGTTCCGTCGAAATAGTCCTTCAGATTGATGCTTCCTCGCCTCATTTAAGGTCGCGCTAATTAAATCTGAACTTTGTACGTCTTTTGTCCAAGGTTCAGTTGCGCTGTTTTTTAGGCTGTTTTTAGGACTAAGCCCAGATTATTTCAAAAAATTTACTTCAAAAAACTTAGGATGGATCTTAGCCTCAAATTCAGGAGATTACCGTAGCGATTAAGCTTTCCGGGACTGAAAAGTTAGGCTCATCGGAACTCAATTCTTGAACTAAAGGAATCTTCTCTGTAAAGGATTCGGATAATCAAAGCATAGGAACTTGGAGCTAAAATCTGGTTACCTGAGTAGGCTAAATTTCACGACAATTACTTTTTCTATTATAGCAAGTCTAAATATTTAGAGACACTTCTAAGGACCAAACCTATCGAGAGTAACTGAGTTTAGAGCATCCTAAAATTGCCAGACTAATTCTGACCAAATGAACAAAACCCAAATTTATTAAGAAATGCCCTTTATTTATCAAATTTACCAAAGTTGGTAAACAAAAGAAAGTCACAAAATACCCTAAGAGAAGCGAGCAAAAATGCACCCATAAGTGATCATAATTTAAATTCTTACCAAATAATGCAAAACTGAGCTTCGCTCAGATACGAGCACCAACCTCAAGTTCTGAGAACTACATCGTGCTCAAATTCAACCTCTGCATGCTTCAGACAACTCAATCTAAGGAGACAGTCGAACCAATGTTGAGAAAATTTGATAGCTATGAAGTCTACTAATCTGCCCGAGATCTTGTAGTGATATGGTCGGTTCAAACCAGTTTTTTACCTTTTAATAGTCAAAGGCATAGATTAGGATTACTTAAATCTTATACACTACATATGGAACTGGTTAAAAATAGCCTCTTGAAAATCAAGCCTCAACCAAAATTCCATTGCACAGTTATAGGTCGTTCGTAGAAAACGGGCATTATGTCTGTGATTGCTAAAAAGACAACGCCGAGTTATCCAGAATCGAAACTTTAGTAAAAAGTTGTGCCCAATTAACTATGGCTTTCGAGACTAAAGAATCAATAAGAATATTTCCATCGTTAAACCCTAGAATTTCTCAGAGGAGAACTTTAGTAGAAAATTGCAATTTGACGTTGGACTGTGCAATATACTCGTAGTTAAAAAGTAAACCAGGTTTATAAGTATTGGATTAATTTTGTTAGATCAAACACTCAAACATTTAGTCGTACATTTTAAAGTGCAAATCTGAACCGAGTTAAGTCTAAAACAGCCCCAGTCAAACACTAAATTTAGTGATAGACCAAGCAGAATTTACTTTGGCCAGTGCCTGTTAGTTTCCGATGAGTGCCATAAAATTCAAGCTTTGATGAGTTAGATTAGTTCACCACAAGCCATGTCTAGTAATTGGCATTTACCGTTCACAACTGTCCCAGGAAGAACCATAAAATCTATCATGTAATGCACGAGGGTCATGTTAGCGAACATAGGTATGTGACACACCCAAGGTACACTGTATTCGCCATAACAAAAAAACTAGATCAACCGGCTAGAGTTGATAGAACGGTAACTTTCCGATCAAACCAAATCCATGCAATCTAGACAATGCTAAATCTCCTACCTGAAGGAAAGTTAGCATATAAAATTTTACATGTGGGTGAACAAATTCAATGCTCCAATAATGGACAAGACGCTTTCTAGCAATAGCCGACACATTTGGTTGCACTCAAAAATAATCATGCTTTAGTCGAAAACCTCTCGTTTAAATTATGCCCGTAGCCAATGCCAAACCATAAGTGAGATCCTCGATTTACTGCCGCCAGGCTAGATAGGCACCCCTCTCCCAGGATTCTGTGCAAAAAATAACCCCAAAATGAGGTACTGGGAACGTGCGTTGTCGTTCACACAAATATCCCTCGTCCTGAAAACGTCACGAATGACCAAAGTAGATATTTTATCTGATAGGCTTAAGATAAAATTTTCCAGCGTTAATATGCCATGCAAACCGGTAGTAACGCCGGCCCATGCCAACTTTTGGGAGCCGAAGGATAATGCATGCCATGTCGTCCTCGATATACTAAGCCTAAGCCTTAGTCTTAGCCTAGGCTAAGGTCCCTATATGAGCCATGTACTAAGCCTAAGTCGGGGGGGGGCTGCAGCCCCCGAACCCCCGCTCTCAACTGTTCTTTTTTCTAACGTTATAACATCCGGCCCCTAAAGTTGACATGGGCCGTAACGCCCATCTGCAAATGTTGTGCTATGAGACTAATGCACACAAAACATGTTGCAACTGAACTCAGATAAATATCCAACGACCACAACGCCACAGAAAGAGCAAAACTATGATCAGACCGAATAACGTTCCAAATTCTCTAGTTCTCCCAAATCTTGCGAATAGATTCCAGAGTGCTTTTATTAAGAAAGAATATGATACTGGCACGATCGGATGAGCGAAGGTTCCATACAGAAATGGCCCCGTGCAGTAGAGCATTGACATTCAGCGTCTGGCCGTCGTCGGCAAATGAGTTCCGTTGACCTGAAATCAAAGAGACAAAAATGGCGTAAACGAGTCAACATTTGCATTACCCGACCTCCCTCAAATTTATTAATGTTGATAAACGCTGATAACAGGTTGCTGTACCAAAATAACCTGCAAATTTGTGAACAAAGCAAAACAAAAAGTTTGCTCAAACGGGTCGACGAGTCAGAGATAGGAATGATCAAGTGAGCCATATCCAGTTAAACCCAAGACATTGCGAAGATTAAGGCACAAGCTACAAAAAGGGGGGCGTACCTTGAACACGAAGAAACAGTACGGCTGACAGGGAACAAGATGTACCTGTGAAAATTTCAGCAATGATAAGTTGTATAAGTTAGACCACCGCCATTGAGATTAGATCACACTTTTCAGGTACATAAATTTTTTGGCTTCCTTGAGTGCAGGATAAATAACGACGAGTCGACCTTATTACGTATACATAGGTTTACGGTTGACTCTATCCGGTGGACCTCTAGTGAATCATACCACGAAACTAGACACGTGCGTCACCAAAAGGTGCCAGTGCAGACATCTGGACACGTACGCCTGTGACCTACTAAGCTAATCGATTCCCTGTAATTAGGTTCATCCCTGTCTCTCCCGTGAGAGTCGAAAAAGCCGGGGTCTAATGGGCACCGTTCAGTAGGAAGCCGACAGTGTGGCTGGATAACACGTCTTGGCTATTGGGATAGATTTTTCTTATATTTTAGTGTCGATCGAATCGAAAATATTTGTCTGTAGCACACTAAAACGAGAATTTAAATAAACGTTGTCAAAAGATGTACTAAAGCTATACAATTAAAATTTTATGACATGTAACAAATAGTTTAAAGAATGTGAATAAAATTTCAGTATATCTGTATCTTATATCTAATGTATAAAGTAGTTATGTTATTATTTTTGTTTTTTGGCAAAAACCGTGTGCAGAAACGAGTTATTTTGGAACATATGGAACATATGATAAGGTCATCATTTCAATGCAGTGTTGCCACACATATAGTTACTGTTTTTTTCTAATTTTAGAATCGCCAACCATTATTATCTGCATCGGTTGCGTAATATTGTTTTCAATATGTGTCCAATGGATACGATTTTTATGCTACTGTGCCAAGCGTTGAATTGTTTGCCGCTACAAAATGTGATCTCTTGAACGTTCATGCCGAAAGAATGTAAAAAAAATAGCAACAACTTAACCATTCCAAAGTATTGCATTACAGCGTACGTATAATAGTTCGTTCGCTTTGCGATAATCCTTAAAGATGTGAGACAGCTCAGTGACTAGTTAACGCGTGTCAAAGCCAGCACAACAGCATTGAATCACCGCAACGAAAAACTAAAACTTTTATTGTTTATTTTTAATATTTATTAGTTCGAGCATGAATGATGTTACTGCTACAGGAACAACTAAGATACGTAGTATATTTAGAACAGGCATGTAGATTCTAAAATCTCTTAGATAGAATTTGACTCAGTCTACTCTCTCAGTCAGAAAAAAGAGTCAATTTTTGGCTCAAACAGCTATAAATTATTTCAATCAGCGACTGAGTCAAAATTTGACCCCGTATGAGTAAGCGTTGGTTGACCGTGAGTCATACATAACTCCGGAAGAGTCTAAACTGGCTCATTTATATAGTCGGAAATGCACTGGCTCAGTTGAATTGAATTTGACAGAGCAGTCCAATAGCGTAGTTCAAAAGCAAGCTAGCCCGGGTATCCGCTGGGGCTGGAGGGTTCTTTTGCTTGACGGAACATAACAGCTGATTACTACCAACTCAAAGCATATGGTAGAATTAATTTAGCGCTACAATATCAAACGTAAACAATTATTAAGAATGTAAATAAGTAAAAGCAATGAAAAGTTCTAATTGCACTAGAAGTAAAGCTTGGCCTAGGATTAAAAAGGATTAAAAAGTACAAGACACGCTGATATCACGAAAATAGGTATCGATTGGAGAAAATCGCTGGGTATGTTAAAATCCATTTTACCCATTGCGCACAAGATACACTGCATATACGCGGCAACACCACTAAACCAGAGCCTAGCCAAAGAAACACAGTGTTTATGTATTTAATAACACATGTCTAATGATAGGAAAGCATCAAGTTTAAAGTTTGAGATTTTAATGACGGTCCAACAAGACACCGAAACAATATAAGACCTATATATCCACTCGACCAGTCCACCTTGTCCCCAGCCACTGTCGTACTGCCTTTGCTGTTCATTGCTGGGTCCGTTTGACTGAGCAAAGGAAGAGAAACTCACAGACTGGGCTTCCCCCTGTTCCAGGTAGTATCCATTTTGTAAATTACTATTAGCATTATGACGAGATTAAACAAAACGTATACGTTAATTCATATATTTATACATAATTCATAAAGTATGTCTTGAACATTTACATTCCAAAAAACCATAAACTTTCCCCAGATTACCGAAATGCAAATAATATATATAAAATTATTATGCCCCATTTTCATGAAATCAAGTAAAAGACCCTTGAGTAATCGACATATATCGATTGTAAAATCTGTAATCATGGCTCACCCTATAGAAGAGATATATTTGTTTTATATTATTAAAACGATCTCGGGTCGCCTGTGACATAAAACTCTTAGTATATTGTTTAAGAAGGTTCCAATATTCAACATTAAATATTATGTCATCTTTCATTTAGTTCCATCTATTTGAGAATTGACTTTGTAACGAAATTCTGCATGGGCTTCATAGGCCTGTATAGGAAGGTTAGTTTACAAGTTAACTGATCTTCCCAAATTGCCTAACATACTCTAAATAATTTTTTACCGACATCATTCACAAGATATAAAATTAAACTTCTAGAGATATATTTGTTTTATATTATTAAAACGATCTCGGGTCGCCTGTGACATAAAACTCTTAGTATATTGTTTAAGAAGGTTCCAATACTCAACATTAAATATTATGTCATCTTTCATTTAGTTCCATCTATTTGAGAATTGACTTTGTAACGAAACTCTGCATGGGCCTCATAGGCCTGTATAGGAAGGTTAGTTTACAAGTTAACTGATCTTCCCAAATTGCCTAACATACTCTAAATAATTTTTTACCAACATCATTCACAAGATATAAAATTAAACTTCTTATACGCCCAAGGGTAAACGTAGCCCCAATATATAATATAGAATTTATAGAGCAGTTCAAAATGAATATATTTTTATGGAACTGTTAATATACGAAATAAACTAAGAATGACGGAAAGAGATCTGCGCACTCATACTACACACAAATTACATACATGCCCGTCGGAATTTCGTTTCATTAGGTTTTTCATAAATTCAATCTGGTCACTCAAATGTTTAATATCACATGCAATATCTTTACTAAGATGATCCATTTTTAGCTCTTCACCATTATTTGCCTGCCTCGGCATAGCCAATTTACCAAGCTTCATATTATTCATGTTATATAGTGGGTGGGCGTCGTTGCCGTTTTGATCCATGACTATTGTGGGTTCCTTAGATGCTGACTGAAAAACTGTACAAAATAATAACGAGAACAATACGACCTTTTCTATAGGCAAGATGACGACATACACCCAACTAGTTGATTTTTTATTATCAATTTGATTTTTCTTTCTACATGGTTTCGTACGTACGAATCCTCGGACACAAACGTTCGAGTTTCATCGATTAATATTTTCACGAGACTTTGTAAAACTTACAACACATTCACCGTTGCCCTTGAGATTTTCCTTGAAATAATTTCCAATTTTTTTAATTTGGTTCACTTTGAGGTTAAATTTTTGCCCCAGTTTCTAATGAGGAAAAAATAAAATCAAACTGATTAAAAATGTAGTTTTGTGAATAGCTTTGTTTAATGAAAGCCAAAAGCCACAGTCGTGTCTACGAATTGGAAGCGTTATCACGGTCACACAGACTTTACTTACTTACGGTATTATTGGGAACACAGTCAGGCATCGTAAAATTTTGATCCGATACATTTTTGTGATCTGATCCCTTTTCAGTAATGCGCGACTAAACTTAAAATAACCCCGCCTACCATCCTATTTTTAAATTTACCATATTTTTTGTAACAGAACGCTTCTTTGTGATTGCAAAATGCAGTAAAAGCCACTTAAGAACAGCTGTAGGGTGGTATGAAATGGGTAATTTTCGGTTCGCAAATTAGTTACTGAAATCCACAAATTGTTGAAAACATGATTTTGTAAGTTTTAAATTTGTTCGTTTTGTTCTTGAACAGTGTTACAGGCAGGCAACGCTTCACACATGGAGTGCAATAACTCAGGGATGGAAATTATTTTAAACATGTTGTTCAACATTTGAAATAAAGAATTTTTAAATTGTTTGTGAACGCAAACGTATAAAAAAACAAAATTTCTTCGCGAACACAAGCGTACATTTTTAAAACAAATATTCGCGAACACAAACGTAGTTCTTAAATTAATTTATTTTTGTATTATTTCGTCATACAGAAATACGCAAGCGAAAATCAATATGAGCATGTATGATTCAAATCACCAAGCATCAAATGTTTTCGAACATTTGCTTTTTAAAATTTAAGTTGCGTTGGAGATAATGACTTAATAATCGTGCTCGCACTGTGTTTGAATCTACAATTTATTAGTAAACATTTTATGAGTGAAATTGTTCGCGAACAAGTTTTTTTATGTATCGTATTTGACTATGATTCCATTGTTAATAATTTAATGATTGTACAGATATGGCGAAAATTTAAAATATGAAATTGGTTTGTTCGCGAACACTTGAACATAAAGAAATTTTAACTCGTTTTGTGAACAAAAATTTGTGAATTTTCATTTGAAATGGCAATATTCGCGAATACTGAAAACTAAAAATGTTAACCACGTTCGTGTTGGCAAACAAAAGCGAATCCTGAATTAGTCAATGTTCTAATTAGCAGTGAACCGTTTTCTGTTAATAAGAAATCCTCAAAATTCTGTTCCCAGACAGTTAGTAATTTCTGGCAGTTGGATTCCACTTTGTGCAATTTTGGTTAAAGAAAACCCGTACCAAATTCCGTTTGTTCCGTAACAATGGTTTTCGATTCCACATCTGCTCTGACAGAATAATATGGCGTACTTGGTCATTTTAACTTTAGTCGCGCATAATGAAGTTTCTGATATGTTCCTGTGCCTCCCGTAGTTTCATCATTAAACCTGAAATTACACTAATCCGTTTATCCTCATTATGAAACACTTTGGTTACTAATTTAGACAGCGAAATTGGTCATTTACTTTTATAACTTCAGAAGACACGCCACTTACTATGTGGTTTAAGGAATACAGGGCCCTTCTAATTTTGCTAGCCTCGATTCCCGCTCCCGAATTATAACCACCAAATATTAATTCAATTAATACATGCTAACACGGTTACCATATCCCTTTTATTACGGCGGGTATACCCGTTAGCTTTTGTAAAAAAAGCCTTAGATTTTCACCCTAATACACCCGGGTTTTCAATCTTTTATCCATCCACCATCCGGGTTTTCAATCTTTTACTCATCCACAATCGGCGGCACTCCAGCTATATGACGCTTTGCGTACCAGAAGATATAAACAAAACAAATCAAAGTATGCAATTTTAATATTATCAGCGAATACACTAAAATAAAAACGTGATGCCGGCAAGGTGTGAACGGGATCCTCCCCATTCGCCCAGTGCGAAACCCCTAAATCATGTTGGTCGCACCCAAATTTAAATCAAGGGCGCGATCTCTATCCTCGAAGAACGCTCCTTAATCGATGATCACTATATGGTAGCCAACATGAAACAATCGGCATCACATTTTACGCTCAAGCTTTGGCTAAGCCACAGTGGCAAGAAAAGATTCTTTTACTCGTTCAGAAAGCCATCTCAAACGATTTCCATTCCAGCGCATCTTTCTGTTTCCCTAAACTTCCGGCTTGAAAACACATGTATCAAACGTATATTTCAATACGAACGAGCCAGGGGCAGATCCCTGCTCCGCTAGGGAAACATTCGAGACGGAGCACTAGAACCCAAGTTCACCCCCAAACTTTGAACATTCCCGCTACGTTATACCAGGGTTTCGAACCAACAATCTTTGAGAGAGACTGTTTGCTTTCACGCTACCGTCGAGAAATCCGGCGCGGACTAAAGGCCAACAGCATCCCGAGGATGAACTAGGCTTAGACCCGATCAACCATAAGATACCAGCCAAACGTGCTACCTGCCGGTACCAGCTGACCCCCCTAGAAACCCTGCAGAACTAGCGCGGAACACGAGCTGGCCGTGCTCATCAAACTAAAATCAAAACAAAACGACGAGAAAAAAACGAACCAAGCTAAAAGGCCACGACTGGTTCGCTGTGCCCGCGAAACGTGAGCTTTTATATTTGAAGTGTTCCGTTTAATCTATTTTGAAAACGAGATGTCACGTAAAAGAAGCTGTTACGCTTGTGAGCTTGACAGACATGTTGGTCACTATTATAATGCGCACAAAACAACCTGGTGCGGCAAGCGATTATATTAAATAACACTCACACACTCGTCCATTATAATTGGCGTACACCAATATTAACCAAATAAAACTACCCGTCCGACCAAAACAAGGTCATTTATTACGTCGACAGTACTGACAGTTCAAAACTGCCTTCAGAACAGCTTCAAAGACAGTATTTTGGAAAAGCGAGCGAAAGCATAACCTCGCGCTGTTCGGCGAGAATTAATACTTCGAGTCGAAAAACGGCGACAAATTTCCCTTATTTTACATTAGTTTTAAGCGGCTTCTCTGGGATACTGAATGGATTTCGGGCGATGAAACAAGTAATAAATGTCACAAAGTTTGTTGTATTTGGTGAGGGCCGCGTAGCCCTCGGTGAAGCTCGGACCCTGTTTCCAGCGGCTTATTTCAACCTTGATTTCGCCAGAGGTATACCGTAAATCGCCCGTTCAAACGACTTGTGGTGTGGAGTCAAACTGTAACTCGGGGATGCTTAGAGACTGCGGCGTATTCGCACCAAGATAGGGCACGGCTTTAGTTAGTCATTTTGGTTCAGCTTAAGCGGACCACCGTGTATCTTAAACACGTACTCCTGCGAGCTCTTTATGGTTTTAGGCCATTCTAGAGGCGCTACCGATGTCTTATTGTATTTCTACCCCCCTCCCCGAAGGTATTGTATTTATACCCAATGTATTGTATAAGATTTTGGAGTGTTCCTCGAAGCTTAGGATACAGTTTTGTTTAATTACAGCCCCGACCGACCGTTCGGTTTCCATTTAGCTGCAGAAAAGACTGAATTTTGTGAACAACAATATTATATTTTACAAGCAATCTCAGCTTTAATATTTCTATGTTACAGTTCAATATGGACGTTGAGGAGTATATAGACTAGAGTATACTAAAGGCGGCACCTACCCAGCGAAATGTCAAACATAAAACCAGAAAATTAATTTAGAAAAAATGCAGTGCCTTCGCGTTAAATGAACATGGTAAAATTTTACATACGCGCAATAATACAAGCAGCTGAAGAACATCAGACAAAAGTAATGGAGCATTTCATTGTGCTGACATTGGTGGCGTGCATTTTGGCATAAATGCCACTGCAGCAAAAACTGCAAAACCTTTTTGGTGGAAAGGATTATAAAATGTCACTAAATTTGTGTCAACGTGCGACAAATGTAAGCGAACCCATCCAGTTTTCACGCCTGTGCACAGTTGCACCCGCTTGCCGTGTCAAAGATGTTATTTAGCAGGTGGACGATCGACTCGATTAGACCTCTTAAAGAAACAGCTCAAGAGAATAAATACCTTGTGTAGCGTCAGAATATTTGACCAGGTGGCTCGAGGTATGGCCAATCTCCAATAAGTCTGCAGTAACAGTTATGGATTGTATCTTGACGCTTGTTTACCGTTACGGCATTATAAACAGACCAAGGCTCAGAGTTTTGCAATAGCCTTAATGAGCAAATTTGGGTGCAACGCGGGCTATATCTACTGGTTTATCACACCCAAACACAAGGATTGACCGGGAGATTCAACCAGATGCTGGAGAGGCTGCGGGCTAAGATGTGCGCAAATCCAAGAAATGGGACTAAAACCTACAGCGGTGCGTGTTCCCATACCGCATCAATATTGGGGGAAGGGGTAGCAATACCACGTGGGTATAATCCCCATATAACACCGTCACAATCTAGAAGTGAGACTATTTTCTTAGGTTTTTCAACAGTCCTCTGGTAAAACTTTCGTGCCAATTCAACGATTCCTAGTTTATCACACGTGTAACTAGCAAGAAAAATAAAAAATAACGAAATAGAATTCTATTCTGGCAAAAACCATGTGTTCAAAATTAATCGCCTGTTTTACCTGATAATGCTTAAAAATATGGACTAAAAGTATTTGAACTACGTAAATACTCGTGCTAGGTAGATAGCTCTCAAATGGTAATTGGAAGGAACTGTGTAAGCTACACATAAAGATAATGAATGTGTGTCTTGGACTTATTCTGAAGAGTAAACTGTAGAAGGTTCCTTAATATAAAATCGCTCATTAATGATCGTACTTTACTAAATATCGAGAACGGCATGGCAAGCATTTTACACCTACGTAGTACGCAAAAAAACACCAAGATAACGTTACAACCTACGACTCACAACTTACAGAACAATCATCATATAATCTTTTTATTCAATAGATCTTCCGCCTCTACGGACTTTAATAAAATATTCATTACAATAATACAGATCACAGAACAGACAAGGAATGTGTGTATTCAGTAAACGAGATCAATGACATTAAAATGGCTGCGGTACACATAAAACTACGTTTTAAAGCGCATTCACACTCAGCAACTTGCTTTCGAACCGGAAACAGCCCGCTCGAAATATCCACAGACGTAGTTGTCAGCTGTCATATATTGTCCTTCGCTAACACTATTCAGCAATAAATTATCGCTTGTTTTGATCGAAATAACGTCAACTCTTTCAGCATTGGATTGTACCAAGCCGTTGTTACTATAATTCTTAAACGAACGTGTCCAAAATAATGATTTTAGAACGACAAATCATATTTTGTTTATATACTTGTAACGAAGTAGTGCCACGCTCGTGTGAACGCACCTCAAAACCAGTTAAAACACGCAATAATCTACATAGATACATTCAGGTTGGTATTTCTCGAAAATAACTTAAAATAAATATTGAAAAGCTTTGTGCTTAAAGTTTTGTTGACAAATTGCATTTACAAAAGCAATATTGCAAATACACAATATTTTATCAAGTGTACAAGTAGACGGAACGTAATTTACACCAGGCTTTTTGCAGAGGCAACAACCCTACAGAGTTACATTTTAGATATCAGTACTATCGTCTTCTATCAATACCTTTGCCCACGCCCGCTTTAATGGTCGTACGTTATATCGGTATGGAAAAGAAGAGCTTAAAGTGGAGCGTTGAGAGAGGGAGTTTCGGCAGCCCCCGATTTTGGTTTAGAATAACCTATAAGTCTTAGGCTTAAACCTACATAGTATATCGAAGACGATATAGCATACATTTCTCCCACGCCACTGAACGTTACAACAGCCGATGCCTTCTTCAAACACGCTTCGAGGACTCTAATTTTCTTCATTTTTCAATAAAATTTTCAACGATTCTCTTCAGATAAAAATAGTCATTATTAGTGGAGCAAGGTTAATTTCTGGACGTAAAATTTGCCGATAGTACAATATGAAAACTCATACACAAAAATTACCCAGAATTATTATATAAATCAAAGTGCAAAATGGAGCTTAAGATTAAAAAATCGCTGAATTTATAGAATATTTATATAAATTTCGAAGCCTATGGGGTTATTGGGAGGTATGGTATATTTTCCAAACTCCGTGACAATGTCCACCCCCATTTATTCCTAACCATATCTCGTGGCAAGTTTATAGCGAGTATAGAGGCCATCAATAATCCTCCCCTAACTGAAGACGATCACACTAGACGTTTACATATTTTTACGGACTTTTTCTTGTACAACAATACACAACGAACACACACAGTAAAACCAGAAAAGAAAAAATAAATGTTGACTGCTTTGATTATAATAAATACACTGACTAGAAATAATATTACCTTTAAAGCGACGTTCTTTTGGTCATATAAGTTTTTAGACAAACAAAAAATGAATAATTCCGAAATAAACTCAGTTTTATAAAAAAAATCTATGCTATCAAACAAATTGGCTTGACAACAGCTTACTCCAGTCTCTACTAGAATAAACGAATGACTATAGTTCGTTGGAGGCTTGGTCGAAAATTATTATTGTAAAATATGAAGGTCCTGTTTTAAACATGTTCGACATCTGTTCAACCAGTGTTTGATCATATCTGAAAGAAGGTTAAGCGAACGAAATTGCAAATACCAAAAACGATTATGAAAAGCCTCAATGTTGTTTGAAACGTGTTTGAAATAAGCTCAAAGTGTTTTGTTTTCGAGATTGCGCTCAAAAAATTTATTCGATGTTGGTTGAGAGTTTGTTCTTTCGAAACCTGACGAAGATTCCTAACAGAAACTAACACAATAAATTATGTAGTTGCAATTCAATTAATTTTTGTTTTAAAACTGACACAAAGAATAACATTACGAATAAGACAATTACATGACCATGATTGTGCGCGTTTTAGTTTTGTACAATATTAAAGCTGTAGATTGGCGGAAACGAACAACTGGTGTGGATGTACCACTTTTGCTGGTCCTTGGGTCTACTCGTAGAGAATCCAACCAATTATTTGCTGATTCGTTGAAGAATGTCTTGCAAATCAGAGTCGCTAATATCAGCACCATCTTCGTCGTCTTCAAGCTGAAATACCATAATTAGATATTCTCGAATGCAAATAGCAATATGCTATGTCAACTGTAATCCACAGTCTCATATGCCTCATAAAACAAAAAATAAACTCAAAAGACAAACTCCAAACAAATTGCTAAAATTACGCTATGGCTTGAGTTTTTATGATGTCGTACGAATGGTTTCGGGCCACTGAACGCAAAATTACTAATTTAATTATTATAGTGATCGGTCGTAATACTTCCACAAGGGTCGCCAGCATCACAAAGCTTCCAAAGGCAGGTAACTCGTCGTATATATATTTATAAATTACTATCAAAAATTTTAATATTTTTCCTGTTTTTTTGGAAAGACCTCGTGTACATAATGCCGCCATTAGTTGATTGAGTAGCCTGTGTTTACCCCACTATCACATCGTAAATAACAATTACGACAACTGAATTTCCGACCGATTTTCATAACTAATATTATGTCGTATTCGAACGATACGAAGGTAACTTATCGACACGTTATCGACGTTCGAGACTTACTCGCAATTCGATCGAAATAAATATGTTTTAAATATAAGTTTTCGCTATTAATACATTTTAATAGTTTCAAAATCTCGAAAGACACATTCGTGAAGCTCGTTCGCAAATGGCTCGAAACACAACAGTCGTTCGCCACGAGTACCGTAACATATCCCTCATATGACTTATCTAACTAATTATTGCTCGAAATACAACAGTCGTTCGCGGCGAGTGCGTAACTAAACCTTCAATGTCTTGGCTGTGCAATTATTGCTCGAAATACAAAAGTTGTTCGCGGCAAGTACTTAACTATCCCTCCATCGATTTAGCTGTGTAATTATTGCTCGAAATACATCCGTTCGCCCCGAGTATTGTAAAACTATCCCTCCAATGTCTTGGCTAAGTAATTATTACTAGAAATACAACAGACGTTCGCGGCGAGTACGTAATATATCCCTCCAATGACTTGGCTGTGCAATTATTGCTCGAAATACAACAGTTGTTCGCGGCAAGTACTTAACTGTCGCTCCATCTATTTAGCTGTGTAATTATTGCTCCAAATACAACATTCGTTCGCCCCGAGTATTGTAAAACTATCCCTCCAAAGACTTTTCTAAGTAATTATTGCTAGAAACACAACAGACGTTCGCGGGGAGTACCGTAATTATCCCTCTCATGACTTGGTTATGTAATTATTGCTCGAAATACAACAGTCTTTCGCGGATAGTACCTTAACTATCCCTCTAATGACTTAGATAAGTAATTATTGCTCGAAATACAACAGTGGTTCGCGGCGAGTGCGTAACTAAACCTTCAATGTCTTGGCTGTGCAATTATTGCTCGAAATACAAAAGTTGTTCGCGGCAAGTACTTAACTATCCCTCCATCGATTTAGCTGTGTAATTATTGCTCGAAATACATCCGTTCGCCCCGAGTATTGTAAAACTATCCCTCCAATGTCTTGGCTAAGTAATTATTACTAGAAATACAACAGACGTTCGCGGCGAGTACGTAATATATCCCTCCAATGACTTGGCTGTGCAATTATTGCTCGAAATACAACAGTTGTTCGCGGCAAGTACTTAACTGTCGCTCCATCTATTTAGCTGTGTAATTATTGCTCCAAATACAACATTCGTTCGCCCCGAGTATTGTAAAACTATCCCTCCAAAGACTTTTCTAAGCAATTATTGCTAGAAATACAACAGACGTTCGCGGATAGTACCTTAACTATCCCTCTAATGACTTAGATAAGTAATTATTGCTCGAAATACAACATTCGTTCGCCCCGAGTATTGTAAAACTATCCCTCCAATGTCTTGGCAAAGTAATTATTACTAGAAATACAACAGACATTCGCGGCGAGTACGTAATATATCCCTCCAATGACTTGGCTGTGCAATTATTGCTCGAAATACAACAGTTGTTCGCGGCAAGTACTTAACTATCGCTCCATCTATTTAGTTGCGTAATTATTGCTCGAAATACAACATTCGTTCGCCCCGAGTATTGTAAAACTATCCCTCCAATGACTTTTCTAAGTAATTATTGCTAGAAATACAACAGACGTTCGCGGCGAGTACCATAGCTATCCCTCTCATGACTTGGTTACGTAATTATTGCTCGAAATACAAAAGTCTTTCGCGGCCAGTACCTTAACTATCCCTCTGACTTAGCTAAGTAATTATTGCTCGAAATAAACAGTCGTTCGCGGCGAGTACCTTAACTATCCCTCTAATGATTTAGCTAAGTAATTATGGCTCGAAATAAACAGTCGTTCACGGCGAGTACCATAGCTATCCCGCAAATGACTTGGCTATGTAATTATTGCCCGAAATACAGAGGTCGGTCGCGGTGAGCAACGCGACGATCCCTCCAATGACTTGGCTACATAATTATTGTCTAAAAGCTTATTTGTATTACTAAATTGTGAACCGTTCATGATCTATAATTCCAACACATTAATATTTTATTTACTAAAAGTATCGCACATCCGCACTGTAAATATCTATTCACAACTAAATCGCTTGATCATGTTACGCAAATATGCTAATGTGAAGCCTATTTTCCTAATTCCGGTATAAAACATAATAAAATAAGGACGCAAGTAACAGTGTGCGCGCAAGAAAAATCCGGGTCTCAATCTCAATCGAAGCTCTAGCACCCGCTCATATTCAGCGCCGGTCTAAAAAATAAGTTCAATCGAAGATGGTCAAAATCGCAATCAATTTCGTTTAACTGAAATCTAACGAAATTTAGATCGATTATTTTGCAGCACTTATTTCTTGGCCGCGACTGTACAAAGTTCGGTATAAATCACTGAAATAGCTCATAATTAAGTTATGTTTATCTAATTAAAAACAATTATTGTGTTCGACGGCAAGTAAAACGTCAAAAAATTTAAGAACTTTACGCTCAGCCATTTCACTTACTTGATTTCCGCTTTCCAAATCGTACAACTGACCTCGCGGCCCACCACCAAATCCGCGTTCCGTAAGATCGTCGGGTTTTAATTCGAAATTGACCGTTTGTGCTTCCGAATGCTGTTTGTTCGCAACGTTGACTACTTTCGATTCCGACTCATACCCGAGCGCTTGAACCGTAACGTTGTACTTGCCGTCCGTTAGCAAACGCCAATAGTCACCGGTTCCAGCTATAATATCCAACAAAATTAGAACTCATCGATGACATAATATATAAAAAATATTCTCGACCTGTTTGCTGGAGATCATCCCACCTAAGAGTTAGGCGTTTGGATGAGATGGTACACTAAAATGTCCACGCATCACCCAAAAGCCATCCTTCAGATGGCACATCGGACCCCAGCTCAGAACGCAGTGGGCGAACACAACCAACTCACCAAATTAAGTTTATCCACAAATTTTTCCTACTGGAGCACTGACCGAGATCAACAAGTACAAAACCACGCACAATTAGCATCAGTCTATAGTTATATCATCTACTAGTCAATATCACAAACAATATTGTTATACGACATGTTATATGGGTCATTTCACGAAACCACGCCATTCTGGTCGGGGGGCGGGGGCTACATCGGCACTTTTTGTCCCGGTCTTATGGAAGGAAATTTAACGTCGCTGTGAGGTGTAGTAATAGGCGTTCCGACGGTCACAATGAGGCATGATGGACCTCTGTGCCCCTAACACAGCAGAGCCAGAGGTCCAAAAGCCGGATTGGCCAAATGAAGCAAAAAAACATGTCCCACTATAAACGTTCGCCGTATCGCTAGCACGTGATACATATGTGTGTTTTTCATTTCCCTGTGATCCTTTGGTATTTGCTAATTTTTCCGCAAAATCATGAGAGTAAGCATCGACACTGAAGCTGCCGTCAAGCTTCCGAAAATTTTTTTCATGACATGTAGCCCCCCGAACTAGGTCAAATCTGACAGCTTGCATACGCTGGTAAATAATGTCAAAGTGCACTAGCGCCAAAAATGCTATATAACGATAACCGTAATTAGTACATATTTTATTGAAAAAAAATGTCAGCGTCTGTCCTTGTGTTGTTTGATGATGAGATCGACGGTCATGAAGTGACAAAAATGGGGTATGAAAATGTAGGCCCCAACCTTACGAAAATTAAGGTTAAAAAATTAAAACTAGCATACAGTCTTACAATAGGCCGAGTGGAACATAGTAGCGCCCCACTAAAATCGACCCATGTATTAAAAAATTTTAATAAAAATATGTAGTCCCCTACCTGACGTGTAGCCTCCGACCGCATGTATAGTAAACGAAACCACAGATCGAAAGAACCATATCCTTATATAGGTTTATCATCATTGCACCATGATATAGGGCCGTGCGGTTAACTGGGCACCTAGATAACCCTTCTGCCTGCCCGCACATCTATTGCGCGCATTGTCCTTGGTCTCATCACCTAAATGTATGCTAATCACAGATGAATTGTGTTTGTTTTACACCAGCAGCCTGTTTTAAACCAAATATAGAATCTTTAGAAGTAGCTAAAGCTTCACGTGCTGTAAGTACTAGGAAGGTGTAGCCCCCCACGACCTGAGGTGAGACCGCTCCCCCCCCCGAGATTTAATCTTTCGGGGTGCCAATTTTTACAAAGACTAAGGATCTGCCTGAAATTTTTTGTCGGACATTCCCCACTCGTGGTTGGTTTGTGTGCATAAAATGGTGTCTGCAGGTGCTGTCTCCGTTGCGCTAGAAAAACTTATGCGACAGACTTGTTCTAAATTGGTCGATTTTTAACCCCAAAAAGACCCCAGCGGCACCAATTTTAGGTAGCAACTCCTCCAAATGGCTTGACGGCGACCGTTTTGGTCCAACTTGCATATAAACAGACCATGGTTCACGTGTCACTGCGGCAACCTATAGAATAATGACTTATTTCGAATTAAAATTTGACCACCAGGAGGACCCTTTGTGACCCCTATAGCAGGTTTCAGGTAGCTCTTTTTGCATAGAGACATCGATATTCGAAAAATTCAGGGTTTTTACGTCGGAGGGGGTCTAGACATTGTACATTCGAAAACGTTTTATTTTGGCTTCAAAAAAGGGTGTTTCTAAAGCACATTGTTTCGTGAAATGACCCATATACATACAGTATGTACTTGCCACAATTGACTGTCGCCCTGCGAGCCAGCAAGCAAGCAGCGATCAATTGTGGCTACAACTGTAATAATTGAGCTAGTCACCAGCAACATTACGACCACTGTCTGAATAATTATAACACCCAATATTGCGATAACGTTCAATTAGACCAATCGCTATTTGTAACACCCTATAATACGAAAAGATCGGATCAATCAGTGACAAAATTTTTTACCGGTAGTAACGGGATGTTTAATTAGAAACGAATGTCCCGGATCCGTAATATTCGTTACCCATACAACTGCGTTCGGTATCAGCTGCTTCGTTACAGAATCCTTTACAACACCTTTGATACCAATGTGTGTCTGAAAATAAAAAAACAATCGCTAGTGAAGTCGCGGACAGAAATATAAACACAACAAAAAGAAAGCAACAACGTTCGTTGGTATTTGCGTTCGTGTATTAAGTAACGCAAAAATTCGTTCTACAAAATACGACAAACGCTCTAAAGCTTGTTTACGTTAGTTTGTAAACGAACGTTCTAACATTCATTTACGTTCGTTCGCGTTTCGCGTACGTTTTTTATGCAAATCTTTTGTCTGTGACTGTATATTCTACTACGTGATTTACGAAATTATTGTGAAAAACTAAAACAAGATCTAAATCCATCAATTCCGCAAATGGCCGTTAGCATCAACGACGGGATTGTCAGCAAAGAAAATTTACAAAACCAAACCACGGACAGCACGTCGCAATAAAATTAGGAATTTCGAGTCGAAGAACCATGGGGGTGCCATACCCCCGTACCCCTGAAAGCAAGGGTCGCAGGGCAAAACCGACACCGGCAATGAGTTAGACTTTTGAGCTGCCCAGGACGTCAGAACAAATTTTCGAATTTTGGGTCGACGAACCCCGACGGTGCCATACGTCAAGCCCCATGAACAGGAGCGTTAATCGAAAAACAAAAAAGAGAGGCATCCGTATTTATCATTTTACTACGAAATAAAACCAACCAGAGAAAAAAATTTCAGTAACGATAAAAGTAACCTTGTTTTCGTTAAGCATATATACTAAAATGAAGTAAAAAAACCATCATTTTGCCCTCTGACTCCGAACCCTGGAAGCGCCATACCACCGTACCCATGGAACCATGGGTCGTACAGCAAAACCAACACCGACAATGAGTTTTCCATGCCCAAAATCCATAAAAAACTATTCAGTCGCCAAACACGTTAAGAACTCGACGAACCATTAGGGCGCAATACCCCGTACCTCAAACCCCATAACCGGAGCTTTAATGGAAAAACCAAAAAACACCATCGGCAGGCATTTATCATTTTGCTATGAAATAAAACCAAAAGAGAAAAAATCGAAAGTTAAGACAAAAATAACCTTGCTCCCGTGAAGGGTACTCAAATGGAGTATAATGTGTTAAAAACCTTCATTTTGACCCCCGACCCCAAACCAAAAACATTCTGAGATTTATACGGTAAATCGACTAGGTCGGTTCGAATCAGCCCAAGATCGTGAAAATCCGTTAAGTCTTACCCGAGTTATTGCCGATCATACACACAGACGGAATTTAAAAACTTTCACCCCTACAACCCACAATACCACGTTACACTACGTTTTGAATATGCGTTTTTATAGAATTTCAAGGGTTTTACGCGGCCGACGAACCCGATATCCAAAATGTAGTGGGTTTTCATTTGTGTAATTACGTAGTGGTCTACAGGGCAGTAAGAATGGTTTGTATAGGCATTTCTTAAGCCTGAATATTTGGTTATTTAGAATCACAGTGGATAATTAATGCCTTTTCATGAGTGTTCAATACGTCTACAGTTAATGAACGCGATTTACAGAATATAGTCGGTCAACAGTAGTTTGGTACATGACATCAAAAATAGTATATATAGAGGTTTTTCGATATGTTCTATACGTTGGTTTGGTTATCTAGAGATCAGTTATTTTCGATGCGGTTAGGATGGGCGAGGTTTTACTATTTTGAATGAGGTCAGGGTTCAAGAGGTTTTAGAGTGGTATAAACATCAAACACAGCCTGTTACAATTCATCAAACAAAATGATAACTTAAAAATAAAACCAGGCTCGCTCCGTTTCATTCTCGCTTGCGAGATACTCACCTGCCACATAAAATTGTACAGCGCTGCTTTATTATCGTCCCAATATTTCCGCAACAACTCGGCCGGTGGAAATTTCTTGCAGCTAAGTTCGAGCGTAATTTCGAAGCAGTTGCTTGCGAGATAGTTGAAATCTTGCATGCCTAAAACTTGTACAATCCATTAATAAACCTATAACCAAAAACAATAATTTGCAATGGGTAAATTCAATTCACTCCAGTAAAGGAACAAGTGTAGTAGTTACAAATTAATTATTGCTATTTGATCCAACACAAACAATTCGTAGATCTATTCATTTTCTGCTCACACATCCTTTCCTCGGTTCCAGGACAACATTCCAGTGTTTCTCCCTAAGCAAAATTCAGGAACACATATCGACCAAACAATATTGTGAATGCTTTAGTGAACTACCCTGTTTTCCCATCGCTATAAACATACATGCGGTAAAAACACTGATACGAAATATAGAACACGAACGAGCAAAAAGAATACACAGCGGTTTGAAAAAAAACCATAAATTACGGCGTCACTTTATGGTTGCGGCCAAATTTCTGATTACAATAATTTCCACGTAAACATTATAGAGCTGTCATTTTTCAGAAGTAAAACTAGAAACGTGAGCGCTGCTTAGTAACAGCTTTGATTACAATAAAAAGCCGACCAGCTGAGATAGATTGTAAATATACACGAGTTCCGATTCCCCAGCTCTGTGGGCTCCGGTGAACTGATTACAAAGGGAGAAAATACAGAGAATATTTATTGTCCCGTATATCCATTGGTCCTACTCGACAGCGCGTCAACCAACTCGTCTCTGGCATTTGAGAGTGGTTTTATTTATAAGATGTCGTTTTGTCAAATCACCTACATCAGGCTGCGTTTGATATACTACTCTTATACCCACTGGACCCGTGAACCCTTCGAAACTTCAAAAACATGTCGACCATAAACCAAACCAAAAAACACCGAAAACCCTATACAGACAATTCTTGATAGCTTGTATCAAACTACTTAAGAAATACTATTTTGAAAATTTGGGGAAATCAGTCATTATTATAACAGGCAGAAACAAGCAGAAGTTTTAGCACAACCGCTAGGTCGCTGACGGCAAAATCAACAACACGCACCTCCTTCAACTGAATACCATCGCGCTCCGTTTGTAATTCCGCCGTGTTTCGCAAAATAGTCGTCGCCAGTCATATCGCACGGCTTGCGCGCTGGATTGGCCATCGTTTTGTGCGCTGTCGAATATGACAACGCCAAGTGTCTAGAATTAAATGAATGCTAGAATAAAACCCTTAGGCAACGAACCAAATATTAACAATATCTATCATTACACGGGTCAACAAAATCATTAACGGAATAAAACGGATTCATGCATTATAAAATTAGCGCTTCAACGTAGAAACAGTTGATATTTTTCATCGGGGAAGGGGCCAGAATTTTTATAAGGGGAAAGAGGCTAACCACCCTTTGTCCCTGTGTGACTCTAAAAGGCATTTACCTCTCCTTCCTTTGACCACATAAATTTTTGTTTTTAGGCCACAAATTTCGTTTCCTACCATTTTTGCTGAAATTTTGCGCAATAATTCTCCTTTAATGCTACAATAATCCAATTTTTAAAAATATTTTGCCCCATATTTGCAGAAAACATCCCGCCTAGTTATGGCCTCCCGCCTTGTTAGGTGTGTCAGGTGGGACTAACTTTCTGACCCCTTGCCTCAGAAGCCAACCCCCCCCCCCCCCGAGCAAACGCCACAGTAGTTCCGAGTGACCCCCCTCTGGCCCCTAAAATTTTCAGTTTCACCGCCACAAATTTTGACCCTTATATAGTTTTAACCATTTCCCCCGAATTTTTGCTCAAATTTTGCCAACGTTACTAAAATTCTGACCAGTTTTTGATAAAATTTCCCGTTTTCCTAAAATTTTTCGAAATTGCAAAACGTCTCTTGACAAGACTTTGCAATGCACCTAGTTACGCCTTATTATTAGGGGTCAAAGCTGACCCCTAGTGTCAGAGGCCTAAAAACACTTCCGGTACTGTAGTGTAACAGTGCATCTTTACTGTCCAAACAGCCTTTCAAGGAACGTAACTTTTTATATTTTATGAAATAGCTATTTATAACTAAGCGAACTACCGAAACGTAGAATCGTCCGGCGATCGTGAATAGACCGATTTTCCTTCAACTTGACTCAAATCGAACGGATAATTTGCAACAACGTCGCCTTCGTGAAGATTTGCGCTCAATACGAACGGATTTTGAATTATCCAACGGCCGACGGCACGCGTTTCGGCTTCATGCTAAAGAAAAAACAACAATAAAATATATTTATTAAAGCAACGGCTTTTCTACGAAAAAGGTAAAAATCGAGCTTCGCTTGAATCAATCCACCCAGCAACAATAAGTTATGTGTTTCACCCTAAAAACTCAAAAACCGACCATTATCAAATTTCACCACTATACGACAATTCTTCGCTTCGCTCGATTTACTCACGCATCAATAAACTTCTCTCTGTCAAATGAAGCATAGCTGAACTGCTGCAGCTTTCGTACTATTAGTTAATTCAAACATTAATTAATACAAACAATACGAGCCACTAGATTGAAGAATTACGCTAAATTGTATTACAATAATGATTTCCAAAACACCATCATGCTTGCCAACCCTATGCAACAGTTGCCCCCCGGTTCACGTCCCCTGTCAAAATTTTGGGCTCCAACGGTTCACCGCCTCTTGGAAAATTTTTTGTTTCCGATCGGTCCACAGTACAAAAAAAATTTGTACTAAAATTCCGCTTCGAAGCAAAAAATTTCGCAAATTTTGTCAAAATTTGCTTCAAAATAGCTGTTTCTCTCCATCAAAAAGCGTTTTGGCAGTATTTCTGACCCGATTTTAGCCGTTTTTCTCTTGGCAAAATGCCCCCTGTCAAAATCGTGCGCCCCTGGGTTAGAAACCAGGGGGGCCCTGGTTCATGCCCGCTGGCAAAATTTCCAGCGAATGGAGAGCCTAGTATGTGTGGGTACTTCAGTATTACGTATAAACTACTTGTACTTTAGCTAGTTATTACTTACCTGACTGTCATCGTGAAAAATACCCATCAAGTGATCAAAGCGTGGAACACCGTTCTCTTCCAAATAAAACAACAAGCTATCCAAATCGGGGAAATCGCGGTTGAGATCAACGCCGTGCGCATTTTCGCGTCCGACCGTCCACCCGCGATTATCCTAAAACAACTAATATTTTTATTTTATTTTATTAACGCGAAAATGTTATTCAAAGCCAACATATATAATGCTAAAATTGGCTAGCAGGAGGTGCTAACAAGGGCGTAGCCAGGAATTTGAAGGGGGGGGGGGGGTCGCGGCCCACAATGGGCACCTAGTGTTTAGAAAGGAGGGGTCGCGCTCAGAATACTGTGAAAGCGGTTTCCAGAATTGGTATTTTAAGTACGCAATAAGCAAGTAAAAACTGCAACTGTTACTAAAATAGCCAATTTTAATCCAAAAATTTGAAGTTTGGTCAAAAATACGGCTGAAAGTAATTGTTTTCTAGTGCAAGAGAGGCTAGTTTTAGGACAATTTTCGACATGATTTTGAACTGGGATCACACAATTAAATTTTGTTTGGGGTTGAACCAAAAGGGGGGGGTCGCGACCGCCAGAACCCCCCCCCCGGCTACGCCCTTGCGTGCGAATACTCAGTTTCGTGGCGCCTACGGTCATAGTGAAACACAACCCGTGACGAGATATAAATATCAGTTTCGAAACGAAACATCTCGTTTATATACATGCCTAGCAATCTCGTATTACACCCGTTTTAAGGTCGTGTAACAATAAGTGGCTCCTCTCTGGTGGGGTGGCTCCCATTACTTGGTCTCCCCCGGTTCGTGCCACCCAATAATTTTTGACGCAACCCGGTTTGACGAACCGGGCACTAACTTGGAAGCCCCCCGTTCAAGTATTGACTACTAACCAAACATGAGAAGTGAAAGGTGGTTCGAGTTTTTCAACCCTAAAAGCGGTGCACAATGTGAACAAAAATCACCACGATATGAAGTAATTAGTATAAATTGTCGATTTGTAGTTGAATCACGATCCGTGTGGACGTGCTGCTCAACAGAAACGAAATAGTCAGTTGTAAGCACGGTCAAACAGCGCTGACTTTAGTTGCCGTCGAAAACCTAAAGTTGTTAATTCAGCAGACCGGATAGCTGATGGTATGTTATTCCAGATGACCGGCGCAAAGCATTCAAAACTATCTTCAACACGCAATGGCACTTCGAGCTCCTGTAGTACAGCGAGACATTGGCTATTGCAAAGGTGACGCATGTCTTTCAGATAGTCAGGGAATCTTCCATGAAGGCATTTATGGACGTTTAGGCAATTTTGAAAATAATACGCTGCTTCACGGGCAGCCAGTGCAGGTCAAGCAACACAAGGGTAATATGATCTCGACGTCTAGTCAGTGTTACTAATCGTGCAGCAGCATTGAGTGTTCTTGTCAAGTACTTGATTGTGGAGTTGGGTATTTGGCATAATAGAGAGTTACAGTAGTCAATCCGAGACGTGACAAACGCCCTAATCATTGTCTCAGCTGTTAATCTATTCAACCGAGGTTTTAGCCTCATCAGTTCTGATAGTTGCCACATGGACGTCTTGCTAACTTCAGTCACATGAGGCCTGAATGATAACTGGTCATCAATTATAACGCCGAGGAATAAATCAAAATCATTTGAGCGGGTCCACCAGGTTCAAACTGCCGCGAGTTTGTGAACCGGGGGTTCCCAGTATCAACGTTTCCTTACTCACTTGCGCTCAAGTTATTCGACAAAGAACAGATCAAAGACGTGGCCTCATTAATACTTATAGGACGTGCGCCGAGAACCACTACGAGCAAACATTCGAGCGAGCCACAGACGTCTGGCTCGATCGATGGCTCATGCTTTCAAAATTATTAGTAATATTTTAAAACAAAATTTATCTGAATGACTGTCGAGTGGTAGACAATTATTTTTATAAGTCCGGGTAATGTATTAAGCATCAGAAAAAACTGCTGTTTTTCGAGCAGCGAACATCGAAAAAGCAATGGTAATAATTTATTATATCAATGGGTAATCGAAGTTCGGTCATTTTTGGAAGATATTGGTTTATAAGCATAATCAAATCGCGCGCTGTGAGCAAAAGTGCCTTATGGCAAGCCCGTAAGTAAACGATGAGCGAGTGAAATAAACAAACCTTTGGAAAAAGTAATTGGACCCCAACACCAGATGCCTTTATTACCGCGAAAACATTTATGTTCGTGCCCGGATTACCCATGTACATTCCAGGCAGTACGGGAAAGCTACTTCCCGTCGGAACGAATATGACAGTTAATACGTGTGCTTACCGCCGGGCTTTAGGTATTTGGGGGGGGGGGGGCGGAAGAGGTCGTATCGACCCCTCTTTGGCCTATTACTACCCTGTTGAAGACCTTGGACGTCCAGGCGTTCTACAAGGCGCTACCCCCGAGTTTGCGATCCCTATCTGAGGCCCCGCCTGAAACAACAGGTACAGAGTATGTAGAATAAAACCAGACAAACATACTTACCCTACCCAAAGCTACTAACATCTCTACTTCGACCTACCAAACTTTTCCCAATGCAAAAAAAGTCATTAAACAAAAACAGAATAGAATAGGTTCTACGTATTGCTTCTGTCTCTTATGTCCAAAACGCTATTGGTCACAAGGAGGATAAAAGCCCGACGGCAGACGCTTGTTAACTTTTCAACTAACCGAGCGGAACGCTTTTTCATATCCATCCGGATTCATTGTCGGCATGATATGGATCGACGTAGCATTGATCAGCTTTCGTACTTCTGAATCGCCTTGCTGATATCGTTCACAAAGATGATCGGCCAGTGCGAGTACTAGCTCGCGACCAACGACTTCGTTGCCGTGCATATTGCCCACATATTTGAATTCAGGACGTCCTGGAATGCGAAATTGCTCATTACTAGTGAAGCTCGCTTGCGAGCCAGAATTCGAGTGGTGAGAACAATCCCCCGAAGTCTGTTGTAGAAGGCACACACAAACAACGCCTACACACTGTACGCAGGTGCAGCATTATATAAACCGTAAGCGATGAGTCATAGTTACGACCGCCTCTTTTGATAGCCAACATATGCAGTAGACAAAACATCATACAACGAGTACAAAAACAATCAACTAACAATTTAATAATTCAATAAAACCCTACATTGACCGTTAAAAGAACGTTAAAGAATTCAAACCGACACTTGAGAAAAATTTCATTTTTCATACCAAGTATGAACCAGAAGTGTGAAAAATATTTGCCACACAATATTTTTGACACTCGCAATCAGCTTGTTGGCCCAGAAAACCCCATATCCGACACTAAAACCAACAATAAGCACACATTTAGGTGTATTTCCCAAGACTTTTCACCAATATCAAATTTGGCGCCAACTATAAGCTTATAGACTCCAGATTGGGAAGTAGTTGAAAAACTTGTTATATATCATTGGAAAACCCTGGTAAAGCTACATGGAATAGGCCTATTAGTTTGAGGATACCTCGTGTACTTATTGAGAAAAGTCCCAAAACAAGAGGGGGGCCCGAAAATGGGCCAAAATGACGCCATTTTGCCCCATAACTTTTCTCACGGCAAAAAATTCAAAAATCGGGCCCGGTCACTACATCGGCCATTGCGGTTCTAAAGAGCTACCTTGCATCAAAATCCGTCCAACCGTTATCGAGATCCAGGTGCGACAGACAGACAGGACCTCCTCAACCCTCCTCCAGGGCCAAAATTGAAAATTCTCGTTCCACTCGCTTCTCATTCCACTCGAATTCAATTATTCTAAGGTTTAGGTATATAAAGTACAGATTAAAGACATAGTGTCATATTCTGCTGCATAAATTTCATTATGAACTCTTGTAAATATACAGCTATACATATATAGCAGGAAATAACCGCCCATTTAAACCGGATCCGCAACCTGTCTTCGGAACTTATATATAGTAAAACAGATGAAGGCACTGTGGATTTAAAATGTATTATAATTTTTTTACATTAAACTTAACGTATATATTGCGATAACATTATTACCCCTATGGAACTTTGAAGAGGCTGAAGAAGCTACAATATTTATCGATGAAGATGTCGGTTTTTTGGACTCCCAGTGGAAAACTGCCATCCGCTGCTTAGTGTGTCAAACTGAATGTTCCTGTAACGCATCGGGCGTAGGCTAGACAATTTTGCTCCGTCTCCAATCGCATCTCTTTAAAAACACACTGCGGCCATATATTTAATCCTTCAAACGAATTAATGGTTTGATCGTTTAAAGCCTTCATTGGGTACGTCTTTGGAGCATTATGAATTCTCTAGGACGGGAAAATGACCCGTTTTGACACGAGTAGTTTTAAATTGTCTAAATTAGCTATATATACAAAGAATAAGAATTCATGATGACATCCTAAGGAGAGTATGTATATACATGACATTCGCACTATTATAAATAATGCAAAGGTTTCGAGGACGCTTCGACCCATTACGCCCAATACGCTTTGGCTCCGACATTTATGTGGGTCATTGTAATATCGATTCAATTTATTGAAACCCCTGCTTCGGTAGATCATTTTATACCTATTAAAATCGGAGGCCGAGTCAAAATGTAAAGTATGGAATATGATTCCGCAGCCGGAGTTGCCGAAACACAAGCCGCACGCGGACATCTGCCGCGCAAGCTCGAATTCAATTTAAAGGACGGTATCCTGCAGCAGCGTGGCGTTTGCTCTTACCACAAAATTAAAAGGATTCTCTGGAACACGCGGACTCATGATTGTGACACTTGCGCTTCTGACCAATGCGCCAAACTACCGCGACCGTGTAAGAAATAAAAAGGTCTATGGTTATGAAATGCACAACAACCGCTGGTTCGCTGTCCCTAATTTGTTGCTGGTGTTACTATCCTTGCTGAAGTCTCCCGGCAGCGCATCCTAAAACATAAATTAGATCCTCCGACTCGTGAAGCTAACTTATCTCGGAAAGAAAGGTCTCAAGTAGCATAATTTAGAATTCCTGATTTAACAGAGACTTTTAAAACCCACTATGATTCCACTTGACGCGCGAGCAACTGATATATACATGATTGTGTCTATATATGTGGTGTTAAAGGTCCCCATGTTTATACTTAGTGCCCGGCTGCTGATTTCCCATGTCGTGGCAATCACAGTCAGAGTTGCCGAAGCACAAGCCTTGAAAAGATACCAGTTCCGATGGGGAAACTCAGACAAATCTGGTACCCATTTTATGTGTATATGACTTGTACTAGCTTCTCCCTGATGGGGGGGCGCCCCATACTTGCTCTCCCCTGTTCATGTCACACGATAATTTACAATTCCGGATTCAACAGACTGGTAAACCTAATATCATTCCATTTCACGCGCGCGCAGCTATCATATACGATTATGTATGTTTATATACGTATGTATTATTAAAGGTTCCAGTGTTTATAGCTACGGCGCGGGTGCTGATCTCTTGTTACGTGGTAATCAGTCAGAGCTGCCGAACCACAAGCCTTGAAGATATACCAGTTCCTACGCGGAAATTCTGTTTAAACACCGACCAATCTTGTACCCATTTTACAGGTACGTACAATGAACCAATGTGGCCGTGCCCAAGGTCACACGCATAAGAGAGCTCGAACACAAGGCCTCATGATTGTGAGCCTTGCGCTCTAACAATTGCGTTCCACGACCACATACACCACACACATATATATGGTACACAATTCAAAACTGACGTATCCCTAGCAATACGGTTTATCAAAGTTATATTTACTGATAAATCGGCAAAAATACCTATACATAATATATATTTTTACTTTGAATGACGCCAAAGCCGTAGCCTGTCACGCACAACGATAACAAGTGTTCATTTAAAATCATACATACAAAAAATCCATAGATGAAAAATAATATATACGCAGTAAATCAGAAAGGGATTGTTCCACTTAAAAACTGATCTAGATTCATATTATATTGAAAAAAATTCACTATAATCAACTGTTTCTCAGAAGCGTTTATATAGTAGTCGAAGACAGTTTATATATATACATAAAACATTATCTCCTGTCAGACCGCAAACCACATCGCTTAGCTTCTCAATGAACACTATAATCATTCAACCATTTATAAATGGAAAAACGCGTAGGAGTATATATTCAGGACCTGAATTATGCGCAATCACTGAATCTTCAACTATTCTGCAAACATGTACAAATGAAATGATTCAATTATAGACAAATCAAGTTATGTATATAAAATATATTCGTGTCGGTTTCATGCCATGGGTTTGGGACAGCGGGGATGGAGGAGTGGGCGAGGGTAATTTTCACTACTGGTAGGGGTCCGGACGCGGGGGTCGAGGTGGTGACGGCCTCAGACTATGTGAAATATCTGGGCTCGCTTGTAAATGCTTCAGGCCGCAGCGAGCAAGACATTCGCGCTCGAATTGCAATGGGCCGAAAGGCATGTGTCGACCTGTACCCGGTATCAGGGAGTAACCGAAATTCCGGTTCCGGCGAAAATCGTGTTCCGGTTGCGGTTCCGGCAAAGGGCAAAAACCATACCGGAACCGGAATTCCGGTTTAAAAATTTTGTTTGAAATTTTCCACGTTTTTGCTTTATCCTGTAATCCAAACATATGTTATATTATACAATGATCAAGCTCCAATACAACCAAGCAAAAGAATAGATTAACTAACCAATTTGCCGTGTAAAACGTAAGTAGGGCACATAATTTGAGCAGGAATTTTTCATAATAACATGCAGGAGTTCGTTAAAGCCAGATCGATGTTTAATCTATATATAATCAATACCAGATCTACAAGTAGCAGCTATTTTACACATCCAGAAGTTTGTGGGATACCTTTGAGTTAAACCGGTCCAACTCGGTAACAGAGTATGGCTTACGCATAAGTACTTAGGGTATGCTTGGCTAACATAAATTGCGTCAGGCACCCGCCAGTGTGCTTGTAAACTTGGTAAATCAGTCTAAATTGAAGTAAACTAACGTTATCTGCAACGCAGCTAGAAACTGTTTTCTTGGCAAAGAACTGTATTTATTGAAACTGTGCGAGCAGCATCACAGTGTGTCTCATTTATAGCATTCTGATTAGAAAGTTATCATCATTATTATCTAAATTACGGGCACTGTTTGTCCAAAACTTACGGGCACTAACCTAGACAGTGTCCCTGACCACTGATCAGAAAATTACCTTCTATCTATTATTTTCTCTTAGAATCATATAATATATATAAACCAATAATTTTAAGTTTCCTACAGAAGGACATGCAACAAACGTATGGTTAGTAAAGGGAGGCGACTGCAGACAGAGCGAAAGTGTGTATTCTACGGTCCAAGCTTTGTAAGCATATTCGATTTGACGCAGTATATGCAATGGTGTATAGTGGAAGGTATTTTTGCTCTGGGTGTCCAAAAATCCACATATTTGATCGATAAATAAACATTATTAGCTTCCTCAGTCTCTTTACAGTTTCAGAAAGGCAATAATACCATCGCAAAACATTAAGTTTAATGTAAAAGTTATTTTTAATGTATTTTAAATCCACTATACCTTCATTTCTTCCATCATCTGTTTTACTATATATAAATTTCGAAGACCAGGTTCCGGATCCGGATCCGGTTTAAATGGACGGTTCCGTTGCTGGTTCCGGTAAATTTTGGTTCCGGTTATTCCGTGCCCGGTATGGAAGTCAGCGATCGGAATCAAGCTCAAAGTGCGGCTAGATCGCGCGCTGGTGTGGTGTCGCGTGCTCTTTGGTCAAAAGGCGGAAAATTCCGAAGTAATGTCACTGGAAACGGAGGCCTGGGAGTGTTGTGCTGGCAACTGTCGAGGGTGAAGTTGAGGATGTCGGCAAGGTTGGCACAAGGATACGTGGCTGGATCGATAATATCCGCGAGTGGACGGATGGGTTGGAACCGACGAGGAGAGCTGCGCTGGATCGACGAGCGCCTGACGGGCCAGTTCTGGCCTAAGGCGAACAACGACGACGACGGTAGGGGTCTTGAGTCACGGTATCGCAAATAACAATTTGTTCCGGTCCCCAAACTTTTGAAGGAGAGATCTTTATACAATCTCAATCAATACCTGGCGGTTAAGCGACTCCTAAATACATATATACTTCATCTATGGCACCGCTCCAAATTAATATGTTACCCTCGTAACCGGGGAAACTCGAAATATACATATATACCGCTTTATTCAGGGCGCATTGACATATACTCTTCCCAAGACATCATTATACTAAGTCTTGATATTATATACAATCGTTATGTAGTTATATTTACTATTTTTACCTACGTGTTTGGTAACGCATTCCTGAAATATTTGACAATCATTATGATGCTCGAAAACGAAGACCCTATTATTGACGGGTCCGGACTGAGATACCAGGAGTGGTTTTATTGACATTGACAAAATTATTAGATCCCCCATGCTTTTTCATCTGCGAATTAAATGTATATATAGCGCAAATTCCACCGGATTATATATAATAATAGCGACAAGGTAGCTGCGTGAGGGTGACGGCGCTCTTTAACAAAGCGCCAATAAATCCAGAATTTATCAATTTTATTCAAATTGATTGAACAGCAATTTCATTGCTTCAACAATGTGTTTTTTTAATCAAGCACGCAATAGCTCTTAAACCAACGTTGGAAATTTGTTGAAAACGAAACTACCCGCAGTCGTAAAACAAACAAAGGAACTGTAAATACGTAAATCTAGCAACGTTTATAAAACCATAAATTTCTATCAATAAAAAATATCGAAAAATAATTCTTGTAATTAATAGACGAATTTCAAGATTTAGCACTGTCACAGTATTCCCATTTTTGTTCTTAAATTACGTGAGCAATGGGGCTGCAATAAGCTCTATTCTAAACAAAAATGTACCAAAAAGGCATATATAGTTACAACAATATACACTGAATTAAACTCAGCAAAAATAACATTCACTGGGCAAAAACAAATGGTGAGGATTTCGGCCATGTCAACACCTGATTACGAACAGGCCAGGGCCGAAATTTTGCAGATCCGAGCAGGGCCTACCTCGATTTCCATCAGGCCGTGCCGAAAAATTTCCGTTCGTTCTCACCTCAGTCAAAGACCGAATGATTAGTGCAAGGCTCGACAATCTTGGGTTCGTTTTACGAATTTATTCTAGGGCTCATTTCATATATGTGTTATCTTTATATCGTTTGTAACCTTTACACTGAGCTTGCCTACACTCCATGACAAACAGGCCGATCCAAGGGTCTGGCCCAAATTTATGCAGCTCCGGGACGACCTCGATTTCCAACGGAAAAGGCCGAGCCCAAAGTTTTCAGCGCGCTCCCTCCCCTTTTTAATTTATTCATTTATTTAATATTTTGAACCTAACACTGCGGAAAAGTGTAGATACAATATTCCACGCAATATATGTAACAATTATTAGGTATTCGGCCGAATAAATATATATTGCTTCAGCCATTCACGGATAACGAATAGATCTTGAAAATTTTTGAGCAAAAAATTTGAGCTCACATTTTGAGGTTTATATACATCTTATAGGTGAGAATTATATCTCACCCAGTCATAGTACCCCACTGCGAAATGTGTGGTAGGTGTGTGGTGAACATCGGAACAAAAAACTTGTTTTTATTGCATTCTAGGCGATCATAGAAGATCCATTTGCAGATATTTCAGAGTTCCGAAGTTGCCTAGCATTCATTTACAGTTCAAGTGACATAGGCGCTAATTAAGGTTTATAAAAGCTTTTGATCGAAGCAAACCATTAGCTGCGATTTCCGCACATTTGGTGCTTCAAAAACACATCAAAAAATATGTCTAGTCAAAGTGTGTTGGCCATGCCAGTCCCTTGTATCTTATTTTCCAACTCAAAACCGAACTCACAATATTAGCAATACGTATATATATAGTTGTTCCCATGAAAACCGTGCCTAAACGCAATACATATTATCCATCCTAGCAGCAAGCAAAGCAACAGATGTTTCGGGGCAACCGAAGTGCTTGCTGCTACTGCTGCTGTTGTTGTTTTACTTGATAAAACATTTCCATTAGCCGCCTCACCTCGTTCCCTCACTCCATTATAGTCCTAGCTTGGCCATGACCCTTTTGTCAATCAAACCGCCGGTCGGCGTTAAGCTACACAATACCACCACACTAGCTTGACAACACGTGTAGGTACTACGCCGCTTTGGCAAATACAGACATAGCTGTTTCCTCCGAGCGCACTCACATCAATGCACACACTCGTTCGTTCCTATATAGTGCCTATTAGTTCAGTACACGCACAGGGCACCGTTCACAAATACGATAGGCACAGAACCTATAATAATATAGCTTCGCCGCTATGTACCATCGTGCATGACGCAAACAAACCGACGCATGGCAATATCGCCGATCCTACGATCTGCGCACTGAATAGGCACTGACTGTATATATATCAAAGATCGCGGTCGCATATTATATGACCACACTGACTGATCTGCAGCGAATAGGTTTACATATATATATACAGCTGCTGTGAGCACATTTGCTCGACGTCAGAGCAGAACAATAATGCAAAAACAATATAAAAAGTATATATATATATATATATATAAACTTCCAATAGTACACAGGATATCACAAATTATACAACGCATTGTATTTATATCAGAAGCAGCATCGGTGGTAAAGACAAGACTTTCTCAACGAACCCAATAATTCTCTTAACAAGATAAAACAAGAACGGATGATACGTACTGTATAATGTACGTATACCACACATTTTCACATGATTACGACGAGCTCAATAAAGGTAAAACCACTATCAAAAAGCCTCGTATGCAATAAAAATTAAGAGCATGTTTAGTAACTAACAAAGTATATATATTACAATGACCCCAAGCCATACGGCCAACATGACCAGAACCATTGTGAACACTGAAATATTCACTGCACAGCAGAACAAAAAGACCGGATATAGAACCCTAATATTTTTCGGTGGTTTTCAAGAGATTTGAGGTCAACGAATGTCAAGACTTCCACAATATCTTCAATCTTCAATGGAATGGTTGTTTAGCTGCTATTGCTCTTAGGGCATTTAGAATAGGTCGTTGGAAATGTTAAACACAATAGTGAATCCCACATGAGGATGCCATAACTTTTCAGGCATTTTCATAGTGATTAAATTCAACCGCCGAGTTTTCCATTTATCTAATGAATTTACTCTATGTCTTGGATAATCTGTTTAGGTTTACAATCGGGAGCACTTCTTAAGGTATTAGTAGTTATAGGATTTCACGAATTGAAGAAATTTCACGATGCCAAACACAAAGCCTGTTCCAGGTGATACGTACCATAAAACATTAATTTAGACATGAATGAAATACGCTCACTCCGTTTCACATTCTCTTGTGAGATACTAATTAGTTTGCGCTCAGTGGGTGGCTATTTAGTTTTGTTAGGACGACATTTTGGTGTCACCTCAAAATACATGGGAGTGCTGAAGCTCGGTGTAAAGGTTACAAACGATATAAAGATAACACATATATGAAATGAGCCCGAGAATAAATTCGTAAAACGAACCCAAGATTGTCGAGCCTTGCACTAATCATTCGGTCTTTGACTGAGGTGAGAACTAATGGTAATATTTTTCGGCATGGCCTGATGGAAATCGAGGTAGGCCCTGCTCGGATCTGCAAACTTGCGGCCTGTGGCTCGTTCGTAATCAGGAGTTGACATGGCCGAAATCCTCACCATTTGTTTTTGCCCAGTGAATGTTATTTTTGCTGAGTTTAATTCAGTGTATATTGTTGTAACTATATATGCCTTTTTGGTACATTTTTGTTTAGAATAGAGCTGGATCGCAGCCCCATTGCTCACGTAATTTAAGAACAAAAATGGGAATACTGTGACAGCGCTAAAAATTGAAATTCGTCTGATTAATTACAAGAATTATTTTTCGATATTTTTTATTGATAGAAATTTATGGTTTTTATAAACGTTGCTAGATTTACGTATTTACAGTTCCTTTGTTTGTTTTACGACTGCGGGTAGTTTCGTTTTCAACAAATTTCCAACGTTGGTTTAAGAGCTATTGCGTGCTTGATTAAAAAAACACATTGTTGAAGCAATGAAATTGCTGTTCAATCAATTTGAAGAAAAATCGATAAATTCTGGATTTATTGGCGCTTTGTTAAAAAGACGCCGTTACCCTTACGAAGCGACCTTGTCGCTATTATTACAGATAATCCGGTGGAAATTTGCGCTATATATACATTTAATTCGCAGATGAAAAAGCATGGGGGATCTAATAATTTTGTCAATGTCAATAAAACCACTCCTGGTATCTCTAGTCCGGACCCGTCAACAGTCGGGTCTTCGTTTTTCGAGCATCATAATGATTGTCAAATATTTCAGGAATGCGTTACCAAACACGTAGGTAAAAATAGTAAATATAACTACATAACGATTGTATATAAAATCAAGACTTAGTATAATGATGTCTTGGGAAGAGTATATGTCAATGCGCCCTGAATAAAGCGGTATATATGTATATTTTGAGTTTCCCCGGTTACGAGGGTAACATATTAATTTGGGAAGTGGTGCGATAGATGGTAGTATATATGTATTTAGGAGTCGCTTAACC
>JASANE010020418.1:0-70197 GCA_030248225.1 Trileptium ribeirensis | reverse complement strand
ACGGTGGATAGGGGAAATAAATTGCACAGACAAGGATATTCTTTCCTGAAGTCAATTATAGGAGATCTCGCTTCCTATAGAAGCTTAGCAATGATGAGTGCGGATTGCTATACATGTTTTAACTGGGCATAATTTTTTAAATGCCCATCTTAAGGTTATGAAACTAAGAAAGTGGTCCCTGAGAATATTGTCGCCAGGAGGCTGAAACGTCTGAACACTTTGTCTTCAAATGTAAGAAATGGGGTGAAGCTAGGCAATATTTCTTAAGTGCTCAACAACTAGCAGTTACTAATGGTAGGACAATGTGTTTGAGCAAAATAATAGGATTTTGCGTTGCAACTCAGAGGTTTGATCTGGGTTTATAAGGATAAGAAGCACGGTAATGCAAAGGGTCCTACTATCGGATCTGTGGACCATTTCAAAACGCTACTCAAAGTCTAATCTAATCTAGTCCATCTGAAGTCTATTAATTCTCTAGTCGGACAGGTCTCAGTTATAACATATACCGCAGATTTCTGAATGGGTAAGCTTCTACAAACGTCGACTTAGCTTTATGTTATTAACAAACTCCTGCCGGGTCAATATAAAAAATTGTTAATGAAATTGTGTCCTACTTATGTTTATATAACGTATGATTGGACCACGGATGAAGCAAAACATTTTTTAAACCGGAATTCTGGTTTCGGTATGGTTTTTACAACCACGAAGACAGACTACCCTAACGATCTTGTGACAGATTGTTCCGGTTGCGGATAGGATTACGGGCCTTGTCGTGGTGTGGTCGCACACTGCGACATTCCCCGGAGTGCCTAAGGGTAGACGCATGTTGTGACCATTTCTGTTTTGAAATAAGGCAAATAGTTGTTATACTATTGGGTTTTTACGTGTTAAAATAATTGGTTTTCATGAAAAATTTTGATGGTACAGTATATAAATGTACACATTTTCAATTTTGCCTTTTGCCGGAACGCGCAACTGGAATTTCGGTTACTCCCTGGGAGTTACATAACACTATAATCCTGTCTATTTCACCACCAAGAAGCAAAAGGCTGTGTTTTGTAAAAATTTTGAAAATTTCACGTTTATGGGGTATGTATATTTTAAGCGTTGTCTCATAGCTCGAATGCGACTGCTCTGACCAAAAGTGCAACAGCAACGCTGTATATATATCTCGATAAGAGGAAGGTGGTTTTTATTTTTCCATACGATGTCTCTTTCTAGAGTTATAACCTAAAGTGCTGGGTGGCCCTTAATGGCGGAAATAAAAAAAATGCCAAATTCTGGGCGTTTTTATGGGATTTCCAGGTAGCATGATATGAAACAGCGCAGATACAAAGCTAATTACATTTTATTATATACTTGTCGAAAAAATATTTGTGAAAATCCATCTATCTGATCTGAAGAGTTATGTAAAGATTTTTTCAATTAAACACAATTTGAGAAATATTCACTCGCTCCTTTTCATTCGAAATGTTGAAAGAGCTCATTAGTCGGGTGTTTTTGTTATTGAACGTTGGTTTTCCTTATGCTTGTACATAGTATAAATGTATATGTTGGTGCATGTTACCCGTGTGTTATTGATGCAACTTCATTTCTCAGACACTGGTTACCGGCCGCGCAGTTTCGGAAGGTGCTTATTCGGTTTTTAGACGTCTGTCATGTAACGTTTTGCCAATGACTCCTCCTCCACGTCTTGCATCCTGATGACGCAAAGAGATAATATGATGCAGCGTTTGATAATGGTTTAAATTGCAATGTATTTACATTGCAATAACTATAGGTATTCTCACTGCGGTCTGAGTGCACACTCAGAGGATTAGCTAATTTTGATGACCTCTTAGTCCACTGTATATGACCGATGCATACAGTTAACAAAATTTTTATCAAATGCACGCTTGTAACCCCCAGCCTATAGATCCACTGTACGTAACTATTGGTCAGTGTGTTCTTGTTGTAGCCATTGTATTGCGGTTCAATATTCTTATAAATGCAAGACGATATCCGTAGTTATAAATTAGCCGTAATATTTTTTTCAGTTGTTATGCTAAAACTGCAGTCACGGGTGGTTGTTGGGCTTAAAAAGATGTGAAATCTTGAAAATTTGAAAAGATCTCCTACCATGCAAAAAAGTAAAGGAACGCAAGTCTAACCTCAGACAAGGGCGTAGCCAGGGGGAAGTTGCCAGGGTTGCGACCGCCCCCCTTTTGGCGCAATCCCAAACAAAATTTTTCTGAACGATTCCGGTTGAAAATCATGTCGGAAATTGTCCTAAAGCTATCCTCTCTCGCATTTAGAAAACAAGTTACCAAACTTATAAAAACTTTCCACCGTATTTCTGACCAAACTTCAGATTTTGTATAAAAATTCGCTATTTTGGGCAACGGTTTCATTTTTAGTTGTTCACGGCGTACATAATATAGGTACCAATTTCCGGGCTAGGAAATGCAATTTCATTGAAACTTTCTCCGCTTGTACAAGGTTAGCTGGTAGAAATGTGCGTTCAGCAATTCACATTTCTGAGTGCGACTCCCCTTTCAGGTACCCATTGTAGGCCGTTACCCCCCCCCCCGCTTCCAAAATTCTTGGCTACCCCCTGATCGCAGAATATAGTTGGTTTATTCAATTTAGTCTGAACTGGTCCAAATCATGGAAAGTTCCCTAAGGAGCAGTATGGCTGTATCGCTATCACGTGGTGATGTAGAAATTGAGCTAATGTATTATGTTTAGTCGACATTATTCTGTATTGGCCAATCGGGCTTTCTAGAAAAACGCAATATATAATACACCTTACAATACATTAATGACTGTGTGTCAAACCTCATTTGGTCACATTTCAAATAAGTGGGACCCTTTATTTTACCTTCCGATGAACAAAAGGCAGTTATTTAAATTTTTTTAATAAATCGCAACTTTCCAAAGAATTGTAATTTCATGAGTCATATTTTGTCTGGCATCTCGCTAATGGAGAGGGGGCCCCCTCCCATAGTCGGCCATCCCCTGGTTAAAGAGCAGAGTACGTCCTTGGCCCCACATTGCAAGTTTCGGCGAAATTGAGCCGGGAACAAGTTCCTTTCTCGTGCGCCACTCGCCACAAATTTTGACAATATCTAAATGCTAATTCGATGCTGTATGCCCAAGCGATGGTCGCATTGCAGGCACACAGCACCGGGGAATATTCTTTCATCGTGTTCAGCAACATCCAATACTATAGACCTATTTTATCACTCTACGAACAAAATGATTGGAAATTTGTAATTTTTGTTTCTCAGGTAATGTAGGATGCATTGTGACAAATTTATCTGTTCTCTTGTTAAATATAGTCTCTTCCAAATTTAATCTGTTGAATTGGATTACGGTATGTATTTACTTACGCCCTGTAGTATGTGAAAAAATTGGAAAAAAGTGCTTAGGCTTAGGCTTATAGAAGTGGTCTTACCACAAGTTTAGAGGGGAACATCATCAAAGGGGACACTGTATGTACATGTGTTGTATCAATATAATATATGTAAAGTTGCACCTCGTGTTTTATTGGAGGCGATGACAATTTAATTAATAGGTCAGACCTTGGGAGGAGATGTTTGTATGTGACCAACAATTCACCGGCCGATATGAGGTATCAACCATTTATATTCCTGCATCACGCGTAAACCTGTCCTATCTGTCGCTGTCAAACAAGCTTGTTCCTTCCGATCATCCACTGCATCATTTATTTTTGGCTGAGGACAATACCATATATAAATTGTCTCTTGGTGTAACAATCATACTAGAGTTTGAGTTGTGTGTTACGTGACTTTCAATTTTATTAATTGACGGAGGCAAGACGAGCCACCGAAGGTGGCGAGTCGCAGCCGGAGGCGTACATTTAACTTTATATATATCAATATACTAGACGCAAAATTTCAATTTTCTCTGTGACTTTTTTTTGTTTGTCACAGACAGGTCTGCAGGTTGAACGCCTGGGCCGATTTTAGAAATTTTTTTTTCTTCGTGTTGCATATTCTCTTGCGGAGTGCCCTTTCATTGAGCACTTTTTTTCTACGAAAATTGCTTTCTACTCAAAATTAAGCAAATGTTGCTCAAACTTAGGGATTTTTGCCATTTTTTCAGCTTTTTCACCGCATCTCGACAACCGTTCGTGCTATTTCGGCGATTTTTTTACATAAAATGTATTTTCACGTTTTCTAAACAGCTGTATATAGCTGATTGACGTGTTTCATCTCTTTCCTTAAAAATTAAGCAAATTCTCTTAAAATTGACTTAGGGAAACCTAAGTTCATCATATCTCGACAACCGTTCGTGCTATCTCGGTCATTTTTTGACATAACATGTACCTTCACGTTTTCTAAAAGACTGTATTTTGCGATGGTCAGTAGATATTTGTGCGTTATGTGTAGTCAGTCATATATATACCTTTACTGTAACATGTACCTATGTTGGGTTGTATGTTTTGTTTACCTGCTCAACACTGCGTTTTTAGCATGCCGTAGTTCATTTTGCTTAATATTTTAATAATAGTCGAAATTAAAGTAGTAGTATAACTTTACTACGGATAATTATTTTTGATTTCTCCTTAAAACACAACATACGTCACAGGGAGATTCAAAATTTTGTAAACCTCGGGCTCTGTGGACGGGTCGGAATTCGAACGAACAGCCATAAGTAGTGTTGTTCCATTGAGCTTTTCTTTTGTTTTTTAATTACGTTAGCTTGCGCAAACAAGAAACTTGGTTTCTGAATTACGATCCGTAATGATGCCAGCATTGTGGTGAACGAGTTATTGATCATATTTTCAGCTGGACGTAGCACGGGATTGTTCTTTATTTAATGTAGAATCTTGACCCTTGGTGTTCTGATGTTTATCTTTACTACTATCAGATTTTGTGCTGCCGCTATTTTGCTTGCTTCGTATGTGAATTTAAGTCTATGAATAATATTAATATTCCTGTTTAAGAACGCGATGATTGTTTTAGGTGGCCTCATCAGGCGTTGCCAGTGGTGCTGTTAATCCTGGAGCAGCGAGCGCAGCAGATCAGCAGGCGAACGGAAACAACGAAAATTGTGGTGGTGGTGGTCCTAAGCGTAAAGAAATCTATCGTATGACGCGCCATGGACCCTTTATTCGATGAACTGGAGCATGAGACCTGACAAAAAGTTTCGACTGGCGATAGGAAGCTTCATTGAAGAGTATAGTAATAAGGTAAGATAAGAAGCGGATAGACGAAAATTTAGGTATGTACGTATTAAATTCCAGATGGACAGATATATCTTTAAATGAGCCCGGATTTCTCAAATATCACTTAGCGCGCAAAAAAAACTTTTTGGCAGGTGTTACGCATCCGTCACTAGATCCATAGATTTTTTTACGTTGTTATTTCATTATACGTAATGTAACTATGTGTAGTTGTGTATATCTGGAAGTTTTATGATTTAGATACAATCATGTTTTCAAACTGATCGCATAAAATATGTTGCTTTTTAACATAAGATTTCATGTTTGACCATATGGTATACCCTTACATTTATATTTTATCGCATCCCAGAGGCTGCGCTATCAACAAACACAACACACTTGTCAAGGGCTATAGGTTCACGTAAACATTATTTTTTCGGAATTCAAATAGATATCGTGTTTTTAATGGTGGCTTAGATTTCTGAAGGTTCCTACGTAAATCCACAAAACATTGGCGTTGCCTACTGCCGCAGTTGCCCGTCGCCCCGAAATTGTGGCGAACATAAAATACGTCCCTATTAAATCTTGGGGGTCAAAACCACTCCTGATGGATATATACTGTAAATTTGTTTATATATATACTCCACCTCCCTTACTTCCTACCTGCCTCCCTGAACGGACAGCCGGATTTATTGTGATGTGCTACGAGACTAGACTAGAACAAATACAAAAGCACATATTATGGTGCTCTGAACACGGAAAGCAAGAATGTTAAAAATCTCTAAACTGCCTAGTTTCCGGCATCACGTTCAAAAAATTTCAGAATGCCTACAAAAACATTCCCAGTATAATGTTAAACAGATCAATTTGAGAATACAATCGTCATACATGATCATGGGTGGAGGACACCGCCTGGGAGATGTGGGACCTCCAGCGTGAAGCACCAACCGCTTGCATGTCACTCACCACTACCCCGGCGCGCCAAAGCCAGCTGATCTCCCAGCAAACCGTAGAAACCCGTGGGAAGTTGAAGGCCGAGTCTCTGCAACTCGGTAAACGGTTCATGGAATTTATTTTTGGGATAAGGTAAAACAGGGAAACTCCTGGAAAATCGCTAAGAATGCTGGCATTTCACACTCACTGATATTTTGATTCTCTCCTTTCAGCTGTCGTCGGCCTCACCACTGAGTGATTGTTGTTAACTACTGCATTATTTGTCAAATAATCTTGAACTGAAAAACAAGCTATCTTGAATATACAAAACATTATAAATGATTTACATACATATTTCTCTGATGCTTGTCACTGGTTTCCCAGGCCTTTGGTGTCATACTGTTGCAGTCGAGGACTTTAAGCATCGATCGTATATAAGGGAGCGCGCACAATGGGCAAACATATTGCCATGAACACATTCGTCACCTGATATTGTGTAGTCATTTTTTTTAATTGAACAAATGTTATCGAATTTGTCTTTAACCTACGCATTATAGAATAAACTTTCTAGTTTAATTTAGAAATCTGTCGGATCAAAAATAACACTGTCTACTACACAAAAATGTGTCTCTGGACTACAAAAGGATTAAAAAGGTAGAATTATTAATCAGCATTCCGATCTTGGGGTATTTCGATGTTCCGGTGAATCCGGGACTTGATATTTACTGACTTATGCCTGATAATACAGTTTATTGTGTTTTGACTTCTAGGTTCAAAATCATGTTCAACTAATTGATGAAGAGGTTATAGGGTTTCGTCAACGAGCGATGTTTGACCATCCATATCCTACTTTGAAAATAAGGTGCATACTGTATTGCAGAAGTCACTTATGCTAATGAGTGTGGAATTTATATGACGTTTATATTTAGAGTTTTCACGTAAACTTTTAGTTCAAATATAACTGTACGGGAGGAAGAACACATATGAAAGCTAAAATGCTAAATGATAAATGCCACGGCCTCTTTTCTGTTTTTAAATTAAGGCTCCGGTTCTAAACGCCATGGGTATCCCAGGGATGGCACCCTCGTGGTTCCTCGAGCCAAAATTTGATTTGGTATGCTTTGTTGTTGATCTTTTGAAAAGTTTCACTTGGGGTTTTTTGTACATGGGAAACTACTTGCCGCGTTTGGTTTTATTCTTAAAACCGATGGTTTCGTCGGTGCGGGGTCTTCCCGCGCTCATGGGTTCGGGGTCTCTGAGGTCAAAATTAGGTTTTTTACCAAATTTTAGTATCCTTCACTGTAAGCAAGGGTTATTTTTTACTGTAACTTTTGAATTTTTTTTTCTGTTTGCTCTCCTGTTCATTTCATAAAATTGAGAATGCCGGTGCTTCGTCTTTGTTTGTAGATTAAGGTTCCGGGTCTGCAGTTATGAGGTTTGAGCAATGGGACCCTCTGTGGTCCCTTCTCTATCCCCAAAATTTCAACATTTGTGAGGGGCGGCCGGGGGCTCCCGGGGACCGGCTACGGAGGGGAGGCCCAGGAGGAAATGGGCTATACTTGACCTTCCACGAGAGGTTTTTACGGGTTGAATTTTCTCTTGTGGGTAGAAAAGAAAACTACACTTTTGTTCGATAGGCTCCGGTCTAGAGGGTGAGAAAGGGAAATGAAGTCTCTCACCCCAAAAGAAAAGTCTAGGTCTGGAGGCGAAAAGTAAATGAACTTTTCAGCCGCATAGGAAGTCCGGGCTGGGGGGGGCGGTACTAGGAAGCAAGGTTAGTTTTATATAACTTTCGAATTTTTTTTCTGTATCTCGTCTCATTCATGGGGGGTTTCTAATTTTGGGTCGAGGAACCACGAGGGTGCCATACCTCAAACCTCACAACTGCAGACCCGGAACCTTAATCTACAAACAAAGACGAAGCACCGGCATCTAGGATTTTACTATGAAATAAAACCAAGTACAGAAAAAAATTCGAAAGTTAATATAAAACTAACCTTGCTTCCATGAAGGATACTAAAATGAGGTAAAAAACCTAATTTTGACCTCAGACCCCAAACCATGGAAGTGCCATGAACCCACACCGACGAAATCATGGGTTGCAGATTAAAACCAACACCGGCAATGAGTTTCCCATGCCCGAAAACCCCTAGTGAGACTTTTCAGCCGTCCAGGACCTCAGAACAAATTTTCAAATTTTGGGTCGAGGAACTACGATGGTGCCATACCTCAAACCCCATAACTTAAGAACCGGAGCCTTAATCGAAAAACAAAGAAGATGCATAGGCATTTATCATTTTACTATAAAATAAAACCAACCAGAGAAAAAAATTCGAACGTTACGATAAAAATAACCTTGCTTCCATGAAGGGTGGTACTAAAATGGGGTAATAAACCCCGATTTTGACCTCTGACCCCGAACCATGGGAGCACTAATACCCCTCTATCCATAGGTCGCAGAGTAAAACCAACACCGGCAATGAGTCTCACATGCCCGAGACCCCCAAGTTATAATTTTCAGCCGCCCAGGACGTCAGAACAAATGTTGGAATTTTGGGTCGAGGAACCACGAGGGTGCCATACCTCAAACCTCATAACTGCAGACCCGGAACCTTAATCTACAAACAAAGACGAAGCACCGGCATCTAGGATTTTACTATGAAATAAAACAAAGCACAGAAAAAAATTCAAAAGTTAAGATAAAAAATAACCTTGCTTCCGTGAAGGATACTAAAATTTGGTAAAAAACCTAATTTTGACCTCAGACCCCAAACCATGGGCGCGCCAAGAACCCGCACCGACGAAACCATAGGTTTTAGAATAAAACCAAACCGGCAATGAGTTTCCCATGTACGAAAACCCCAAGTGAAACTTTTCAGCCGTCCAAGACCTCATAACAAATTTTGGCTCGAGGAACCACGAGGGTGCCATACCTCAAACCCATAACTCTAGAACCGGAGCCTTAATCGAAAAACAAAAAAGAGGCATCGGCATTTATCATTTAGCATTTTAGCTTTCATATGTGTACTCCCTACAGTACAGTTATATTTGAACTAAAAGTTTACGTGAAAACTCTAAATATAAACGTCATATCGATTCCAAGACTAACCGTAAGTAACTTACGGAATCCGGTATCCACATTATTTTCGTTGTCGGATATGGATGGTCAAACATCGCTCGTTGACAAAATTCTCCAAGATCTTCATCAAGTTGAACAATTTGAACCTAGAAGTCAAAACACAATAAACTGTATTATCAGGCATAAGTCAGTAAATATCGAGTCCCGGATTCACCAAAGCATAGAAATACCCGAGTCGGAATGCTAATTAATAATTCTACCTTTTTAATCCTTTTGTAGTCCAGAGACACATTTTTGTGTAGTGGCCAGTATTCTTTAAAATCCGACAGATTTATAAATTAAACTAGAAGTTTTATTATATAATGTGGTAGGAAAGACAAATTCGATAACATTTGTTCAATTAAAGAAAATGACTACACAATATCAGGTGAGCAGATGCTCATGGCAATATGTTTGCCCATTGTGCGCGCTCCCTTATATACAATACATGCTTAAAGTCCTAGATCCCAACAGTCTGTCCGCGAAGGCCTCGAAACCCGTGGTAACGTCAAGATCTGTGTGTAAATCATTTATAATGTTTTGTATATATTTTGGATAGCTATTAGAGTTCAAGATTATTTGACAAATAATGCAGTAGTTAAGCAGGAATCGCTCAGTGGTGAGGCCGGCAACATCTGAAAGGAGAGAAACATAATATCAGTGAGTGTGAAATGCCAGCATTCTTAGCGATTTTCCAGGATTTTCCCTGTTTTACCTTATGGGAATCATAAATTCCATGAACCGTTTACCCATTCCCAAGAGACTCGGCCTTCAACTTCCCACGGGTTTCTACCGGTTGCTGGGAAATACAGCTCCGCTTCGGCACCGCCAGGGACGTGGTAGAGCGACATGCAAGCGGGGTTGGTGCTTCACGCTGAGAGTCCCACATCCCAGGGCAGTATACCTCCACCCCATGATCATGTATGACAATTGTATTCTCAAATTGAGTCTGTTTAACATTATACTCAAAATATTTGTGGGTTTCTGAAATTTTTTGAACATGATGCCGGAAACTAGGCAGTTTAGAGATTTTTAACGTTGCTTGCTTGCCCGTGTTCCAAGCACCATAATATGCTTTTGTATTTTGTTCTAGTCTAGTCTAGTAACGCATCCGCAATTGAGTGCGGGCTGTGCACGTTCGGGGGGAGGGCGGTGGGGGGAGGTAAGGGAGGTGGGGATATATATATAAAACAAATTTCCCGCCAGTATATTGTGCGTCGGGGGGTGTACATTTTGACCCCCAAGATTTCATAGGGGACACATTTTATGTTCGCCACAATTTCGGGGCGACAGGCAGTGGCAGTAGGCAACGCCAATGTTTTGTGGGTACGTAGGAACCTTTGAAATAAGCCACCATTAAAACACAATATATCCATTAGAATACCAAAAAATAATGTTTAGTGAACCTATAGCCCTTGACAAGTGTGTTGTGTTTGTTGATACGCAGCCTCTGGGATGCGATAAAATATAAATGTAAGGGTATACCATATGGTCAAACTATGAACGTGTTAAAAAGCAACATATTTTATGCGATCAGTTACAAAACATGATTGTATCTAAATCATAAAACTTGCAGATATACACAACTACACGTAGTTACATTACGTATAATCAAATAACAACGTAAAAAATCTATGGATCTAGTGACGGATGCGTAACACCTGCCAAAAAGTTTTTTTGCGCGCTAAGTGATATTTGAGAAATCCGGGCTCATTTAAAGATATATCTGTCCATCTGGAATTTAATACGTACATACCTAAATTTTCGTCTATCCGCTTCTTATCTTACCTTATTACTATACTCTTCAATGAAGCTTCCTATCGCCAGTCGAAACTTTTTGTCAGGTCTCATGCTCCAGTTCATCGAATAAAGGGTCCATGGCGCGTCATAGCGATAGATTTCTTTACGCTTAGGACCACCACCACCACAATTTTCGTTGTTTCCGTTCGCCTGCTGATCTGCTGCGCTCGCTGCTCCAGGATTAACAGCACCACTGGCAACGCCTGATGAGGCCACCTAAAACAATCATCGCGTTCTTAAACAGGAATATTAATATTATTCATAGACTTAAATTCACATACGAAGCAAGCAAAATAGCGGCAGCACAAAATCTGATAGTAGTAAAGATAAACATCAGAACACCAAGGGTCAAGATTCTACATTAAATAAAGAACAATCCCGTGCTACGTCCAGCTGAAAATATGATCAATAACTCGTTCACCACAATGCTGGCATCATTACGGATCGTAATTCAGAAACCAAGTTTCTTGTTTGCGCAAGCTAACGTAATTAAAAAACAAAAGAAAAGCTCAATGGAACAACACTACTTATGGCTGTTCGTTCGAATTCCGACCCGTCCACAGAGCCCGAGGTTTACAAAATTTAGAATCTCCCTGTGACGTATGTTGTGATTTAAGGAGAAATCAAAAATAATTATCCGTAGTAAAGTTATACTACTACTTTAATTTCGACTATTATTAAAATATTAAGCAAAATGAACTACGGCATGCTAAAAACGCAGTGTTGAGCAGGTAAACAAAACATACAACCCAACATAGGTACATGTTACAGTAAAGGTATATATATGACTGACTACACATAACGCACAAATATCTACTGACCATCGCAAAATACAGTCTTTTAGAAAACGTGAAGGTACATGTTATGTCAAAAAATGACCGAGATAGCACGAACGGTTGTCGAGATATGATGAACTTAGGTTTCCCTAAGTCAATTTTAAGAGAATTTGCTTAATTTTTAAGGAAAGAGATGAAACACGTCAATCAGCTATATACAGCTGTTTAGAAAACGTGAAAATACATTTTATGTAAAAAAATCGCCGAAATAGCACGAACGGTTGTCGAGATGCGGTGAAAAAGCTGAAAAAATGGCAAAAATCCCTAAGTTTGAGCAACATTTGCTTAATTTTGAGTACAAAGCAATTTTCGTAGAAAAAAGTGCTCAATGAAAGGGCACTCCGCAAGAGAATATGCAACACGAAGAAAAAAAAATTTCTAAAATCGGCCCAGGCGTTCAACCTGCAGACCTGTCTGTGACAAACAAAAAAAAGTCACAGAGAAAATTGAAATTTTGCGTCTAGTATATTGATATATATAAAGTTAAATGTACGCCTCCGGCTGCGACTCGCCACCTTCGGTGGCTCGTCTTGCCTCCGTCAATTAATAAAATTGAAAGTCACGTAACACACAACTCAAACTCTAGTATGATTGTTACACCAAGAGACAATTTATATATGGTATTGTCCTCAGCCAAAAATAAATGATGCAGTGGATGATCGGAAGGAACAAGCTTGTTTGACAGCGACAGATAGGACAGGTTTACGCGTGATGCAGGAATATAAATGGTTGATACCTCATATCGGCCGGTGAATTGTTGGTCACATACAAACATCTCCTCCCAAGGTCTGACCTATTAATTAAATTGTCATCGCCTCCAATAAAACACGAGGTGCAACTTTACATATATTATATTGATACAACACATGTACATACAGTGTCCCCTTTGATGATGTTCCCCTCTAAACTTGTGGTAAGACCACTTCTATAAGCCTAAGCCTAAGCACTGTTTTCCAATTTTTGCACATACTACAGGGCGTAAGTAAATACATACCGTAATCCAATTCAACAGATTAAATTTGGAAGAGACTATATTTAACAATAGAACAGATAAATTTGTCACAATGCATCCTACATTACCTGAGAAACAAAAATTACAATTTCCAATCTATTTGTTCGTAGAGTGATAAAATAGGTCTATAGTATTGGATGTTGCTGAACACGATGAAAGAATATTTGTGCTGTGTGCCTGCAATGCGACCATCGCTTGGGCATACAGCATCGAATTAGCATTTAGATATTGTCAAAATTTGTGGCGAGTGGCGCACGAGAAGGGAACTGTTCCCGGCTCAATTTCGCCGAAACTTGCAATGTGGGGCCAAGGACGACCTCGCCGTGAACCAGGGGATGGCCGACTATGGGAGGGGGCCCCTCTCCATTAGCGAGATGCCAGACAAAATATGACCCATGAAATTACAATTCTTTGGAAAGTTGCGATTTATTAAAAAAATTTAAATAACTGCCTTTTGTTCATCGGAAGGTAAAATAAAGGGTCCCACGGATTTGAAATGTGACCAAATGAGGTTTGACACACAGTCATTAATGTATTGTAAGGTGTATTATATATTGCGTTTTTCTAGAAAGCCCGATTGGCCAATACAGAATAATGTCGACTAAACATAATACATTAGCTCAATTTTTACATCACCACGTGATAGTGATACAGCCAGACTGCTCCTTAGGGAACTTTCCATGATTTGGACCAGTTCAGACTAAATTGAATAAACCAACTATATTCTGCGATCAGGGGGTAGCCAAGAATTTTGAAAGCGGGGGGGGGTCACGGCCTACAATGGGTACCTGAAAGGGGAGTCGCACTCAGAAATGTGAATTGCTGAACGCACATTTCTACCAGCTAACCTTGTACAAGCGGAGAAAGTTTCAATGAAATTGCATTTCCTAGCCCGGAAATTGGTACCTATATTATGTACGCCGTGAACAACTAAAAATGCAACCGTTGCCCAAAATAGCGAATTTTTATACAAAATCTGAAGTTTGGTCAAAAATACGGTGGAAAGTTTTTATAAGTTTGGTAACTTGTTTTCTAATGCGAGAGAGGATAGCTTTAGGACAATTTCCGACATGATTTTCAACCGGAATCGTTCAGAAAAATTTTGTTTGGGATTGCGCCAAAAGGGGGGCGGTCGCAACCCTGGCAACTTCCCCCTGGCTACGCCCTTGTCTGAGGTTAGACTTGCGTTCCTTTACTTTTTTGCATGGTAGGAGATCTTTTCAAATTTTCAAGATTTCACATCTTTTTAAGCCCAACAACCACCCGTGACTGCAGTTTTAGCATAACAACTGAAAAAAATATTACGGCTTATTTATAACTACGGATATCGTCTTGCATTTATAAGAATATTGAACCGCAATTGATGGCTACAACAAGAACACACTGACCAATAGTTACGTACAGTGGATCTATAGGCTGGGGGTTACAAGCGTGCATTTGATAAAAATTTTGTTAACTGTATGCATTGGTCATATACAGTGGACTAAGAGGTCATCAAAATTAGCTAATCCTCTGAGTGTGCACTCAGACCGCAGTGAGAATACCTATAGTTATTGCAATGTAAATACATTGCAATTTAAACCATTACAAACGCTGCATCATATTATCTCTTTGCGTCATCAGGATGCAAGACGTGGAGGAGGCACCATCGGCAAAACGTTACATGACAGACGTCTAGAAACTGGATAAGCACCCTCCGAAACCGCGCGGCCCGTACCAGTGTCTGAGAAATGAAGTTGCATCAATAACACCCGGGTAACATGCACCTACATATACATTTATACTATGTACAAGCATAAGGAAAGCCAACGTTCAATAACAAAAACACCCACTATGGTCTCCCAACATTTAATGAAAAGGAGCGAGCGTAGATTTCTCAAATTGTGTTTAATTGAAAAAATCTCTTCTTCACATAACTCTTCACCAGATAGATGGATTTTCACAAATATTTTTTCGACAAGTATATAATAAAATGTAATTAGCTTTGTATCTGCGCTGTTTCATATCATGCTACCTAAAATCCCATAAAAACGCCCAGAATTTGGCATTTTTTATTTCCGCCATTAAGGGCCACCCAGCACTTTAGGTTATAACTCTAGAAAGAGACATCGTATGGAAAAATAAAAACCACCTTCCTCTTATCGAGATATATATACAGCGTTGCTGTTGCACTTTTGGTCAGAGCAGTCGCATTCGAGCTATGAGACAACGCTTAAAATATACATACCCCATAAACGTGAAATTTTCAAAATTTTTACAAAACACAGCCTTTTGCTTCTTGGTGGTGAAAGATAGGATTATAGTGTTATGTAACTCCCAGGGAGTAACCGAAATTCCAGTTGCGCGTTCCGGCAAAAGGCAAAATTGAAAATGTGTACATTTATATACTGTACCATCAAAATTTTTCATGAAAACCAATTATTTTAACACGTAAAAACCCAATAGTATAACAACTATTTGCCTTATTTCAAAACAGAAATGGTCACAACATGCGTCTACCCTTAGGCACTCCGGGGAATGTCGCAGTGTGCGACCACACCACGACAAGGCCCGTAATCCTATCCGCAACCGGAACAATCTGTCACAAGATCGTTAGGGTAGTCTGTCTTCGTGGTTGTAAAAACCATACCGAAACCAGAATTCCGGTTTAAAAATGTTTTGCTTCATCCGTGGTCCAATCATACGTTATATAAACACAAGTAGGACATAATTTCAGTAAGAATTTTTTATCTTCACCCGGCAGGAGTTTGTTAACAAAACAAAGCTAAGTCGATGTTTGTAGCAGCTTACCCATTCAGAAATCTGCGGTATATGTTAAAATTAGACCTGTCCGACTAGATAATTAATAGATTTTATATGGACTAGATTAGATTAGACTTTGAGTAGCGTTTTGAAATGGTCCACAGATCCGATAGTAGGACCCTTTGCATTACCGTGCTCTGATCCTTATAAACCCAGATCAAACCTCTGAGTTGCAACGCAAAATCCTATTATTTTGCTCAAACACATTGTCCTACCATTAGTAACTGCTAGTTGTTGAGCACCTAAGAAATATTGCCTAGCTTCACCCCATTTCTTACATTTGAAGACAAAGTGTTCAGACGTTTCAGCCTCCTGGCGACAATATTCTCAGGGACCACTTTCTCTTAGTTTCATAACCTTAAGATGGGCATTTAAAAAATTATGCCCAGTTAAAACATGTATAGCAATCCGCAATCTATCATTGCTAAGCTTCTATAGGAAGCGAGATCTCCTATAATTGACTTCAGGAAAGAATATCCTTGTCTGTGCAATTTATTTCCCCTATCCACCGTATAGCGAGTTGTCCAGACAGAGAACGCGCCAACACGGTCTTCAGCATGGAAGAAGAAACTGGAACACAAGGTTCCGGCCCAAACACCTTCAGTAAAGCCCCCTTCTTTGCAAGGCTGTCCGCAATTTCGTTACCCTTATGCCTGAGTGTCCCCTGACCCACAACAAACAGAGCACAGTTTCGGCACCTAGTCTATTTAATTTCTTATGGCATTCAACAACAGCGGCTGACGACACCACTGGCTTGTCTAAAGCCTTCAATGCAGCCTGGCTGTCACTGAAAATACAGATAATCCTTCCCCTAGTACCTTGTTCCACGAGATGTTCGGCACATCTACAAATTGCAACAATTTCTGCCTTGAAAATCGTTGCCTTGGACCCTAGTAATAAGTATAATCTATGTGTATTATCAATAATAACTCCTGTCCCTACTCTAACACCAACATCTGTGTCCATGAGTGAACCGTCATTATAGCACACGAGATCGCATACATGCAAAGTTTACAAGCGCACTGGCTGGTGCTTGACGCAATTTATGTTATCTATGCTTACAGCTAAGTATTTCTAAATAATCCATACTCTGTTACCGAGTTGGACCGGTTTAATGTGAACATAAACCGCAGACTTCTGAATAAGTAAAACATATATATAGGTTCTACTAATATCGACCTGGCTTTGTTTTGTTAATAAACTCCTCCAGTAGGTTAAGATGAAAAATTGCTACTGAAATTGTGTGCCCTACTTAAATTTCACATTGCAAGTTGCTGAGTTAATCATTTCTATTGCCTGCTATGGAACTTGATCATTGTATATATATTACATATGTTTGGACCACGATGAAAGCAAAAATGTGGAAAATTTCAAACAAAATTTTTTAACCGGAATTCCGTTTCCGGTATGGTGTTTGCCCTTTGCCGGAGCTGGAACACGATTTTCGAGGGAACTGGAATTCTGGTTACTCTCTGATATATATACGTTTCTAAGACCAGTTTACCATTCCAGATCCGGTTTAAATGGACGGTTCCCTGCTAACCCATGAAAAGCACGTTGGTTTTATTGTTTCACCAAGTTGTGGGTGGGTTGTTAATCTGTGGTTACGTAACGGAGAAAATATTAAAATTTTGGCACCAAAAATAGTCAGATTACGTCACTTTTTCCAATATAAGACCATTGGAATGTGTTTAGTGTTATGCTGAATGCGATAAAAGCAACTATATTTGCAGGGTATTCATCAAGTAAGGCATGTGGCAGGTCCAAAAAGTAAAATCGCTCTTCAAATTATATTTTTTGTGATTTATAATTTTAAATGTTCTAGTCTGTTTTGTCAATGAAAGAAGCGTAGAATGGTCATACTTGCTCCGTTTTCCCTCGCTTTGCGAGTAACTAGTCTAATATAGTGCCAAAAAACCGGGCACGGTGGTAGCCTCAATATCAAGGCGCTCGGGGATGCAGGTTCTCAGATTGCTGATCAAGAATTTTCGATAAAACGTGTTTTAAACATTTATCAAAAACTACTGGATTTTCAGTAATAAAAACATGCATAAAAACACATTTTTTGTCGAATGTTGCAAAATATAACTTTCTTTATAATTTATCATGATTAAAAAGTATTAATTTCTAATCAGATTTCTCAGATTCAAATTAGTATTAACTTTCTCTCTTAAATTACATAAATATGAACTCCAGTATTAGCATTCTGAGTGAGGAGATGGGTGTTTACAACCGAATGCTAGTTTAAACGATAGCCATCAAATCAACCTGTAAGTAATATCACTAATTTTTGACAACACTTAGACTTTTCAACATGCTGTTCATGTCAGTACCGGACTAGTGTTTCTTAACACTTTTGGGATAACATGACAGCACTGCATAAATCACACGCTTTCAGTTTTTCGCCTACTTGCATAGTAGCATCCGCCATTTACCAATTTGCATTATTAGCGTTTTATTGGCTAACAAAAAATTTAGCTTGCTTTTTAGTTTGGATATGGTTTAAGCATTATCAAATGTATACTTTTTGCCTCTGTATGGCGTTGTTTTATACTAACGTCAGGTACCCTTTAACATTATGTTCCGTCCTAGTACACACAAAATTATTTTGCTTTTTTATCCTACACCGTATTTTGGCGTCTGTCTAATATATCTTTCCGACATAGACAAAACAGCATACGTTTTCACATAAGCTTTCTCCAGTCAAAAAAGTTTTAAACTTCTGACCACTCACTTCTTACTATAGTTGTTTCCACATACTATGCTGATGTAGCGAATATTGGGTTAAAACCACATTATGTCATACTATGTACCTCTACATTACGGCTTGCTTTAGCAATTTGTGCCATGATACTATATGATTCATAATTACGAGTTATTCTACACTTATCGATTCGTTTCTAAAAATAGTTCAGAATTCGAAGGTTTTAACGATTACGCCGATCTTGCTACAACAATAAAGAAAATCGTGTTCCGGTTGCGGTTCCGGCAAAGGGCAAAAACCAAACCGGAACCGGAATTCCGGTTTAAAAATTTTGTTTGAAATTTTCCACGTTTTTTGCTTCATCCTGTAATCCAAACATATGTAATATATATTATACAATGGTCAAGCTCCAATACTAGCTTGGATGATGAATGAAATGCAATGATAGCTTCCACTGCGTGGAAAAGCATATCTGGTGAGTTATACAACCAAGCAAAAGAAAGGATTAACTAACCAGTTAGCCGTGTGAAACGTAAGTAGGACGCATAATTTGAGCAGGAATTTTTCATAATAACCTGCAGGAGTTTGTTAAATCAAAGCCAGGTTGATGCCTGTAGCAACTATTTTACATATCCAGAAGTCTGTGGGATACGTTTGAATTAAGCCCGTCCAACCCGGTAACAGAGTATGGCTTACGCAAAAGTACTTAGGGTATGCTTGGCTAACATAAATTGCGTCAAGCACCCGCCAGTGCGCTTGTAACCTTGGTAAATCAGTCTAAATTGAAGTAAACTAACGTTATCTGCAACGCAGCTAGAGACTAATTTCTTGGAAATGCACTGTATTTATTGAAACTGTGCGAGCAGCATCAGAGTGTGTCTCATTTATAGCATTCTGATTAGAAAGTTATCATCATTATGATCTAACTGACGGGCACTTTTTGTCCAACGCTAGCCTAAACAGTGTCTCTGACCACTGATCAGAAAATTACCTTCTATCTATTATTTTCTCTTAGAATCATATACACCAATAATTTTAAATTTCCTACAGAAAAACATGCAACAAACGTATATATGTGTAGTAAAGGGAGGCGACTGGAGACAGAGCGAAAGTGTGTATTCTACGCTCCAAGCTTTGTATGCACATTCGATTTGACGCAGTATACGCAATGGGGTATAGCGGAAGACATTTTTTGCTCTGAATGTCCAAAAACCGACATATTTGATCGATAAATAAACATTATTAGCTTGCTCAGTCCCTTTAGATTTTGAGAAAGGCAATAATACCATCGCAATACATTACGTTTAATGTAAAAGTTATTTTCAATGCATTTTAAATCCACTATTATACCTTCATTTCTTCCATCATCTGTTTTACTATATATAAATTTCGAAGATCAGGTTCCGGATCCGGTTTAAATGAACGGTTCCGGTAAATTTCGGTTCCGGTTATTCCCTGCCTTATGGATGTGTCAAAATGATGAAAACAACGTTACCCTATTACAGATGTGTTAAAATGATAAAAACAACATTACCCCCTCACGGTTGTGTTAAAATAGCGAAAACACTATTACACCCTTACGGATGTGTCAAAATGTTGAAAACAGTATCATACCATTGTAATTATGGATGTGTCAAAATGTCGAAAACAGTATCATAAGATGGTTTAAAAGAAGGTTGCCCAATAGGGGGTTCATCCCATTTGCAAAAGTTCGTCGATACTTTCGGCACGTCTTAAAGAAATGAAACAAAAAAGATTGTAAAAATCCATGAAGCAGTTGAAAAGTTACACCATTAAAACATATAAAATGACACTATTTTTTATTTCAAGGGGGTGGATTGTGAAAAAAACATAACGGGTGCCCAAAAATATTGTCCCTGTATTCCCATATCGATTTCCTACCCAACAAAAAACCGCATAAAAATCCATAAACAGTTTCGAAGTTATGATCAAAAATATGTGACAAATCGAAAAATTGGGACACACAGACAGACTTACATTATAAGATAACATAAAATAATCCAAATACTACTGCAGGTACATACTCAGTCAGGATTTAATAAAACATATATTTGTCAATTTCATAGATTTCAATCAAACTGTATATGACACTGGATATCTCAATAATATAGAGCTAACATAATTAAACATAGACATACGTACCTGTGTTATCGATGGACTTGGCATATGTGCCATTTTCAAAATTATCTCGAAATCATTTTAATATCAATTTAATATTACATCCAAATCAATAGAGAGATCAAGTAACTGCAAAAATACATACAGAAACAAAATGAATGTGTTAAAACATCTTTGCTAAAACATCAGCAGTTTAGGTAATCTAGAAACAACGTCTGGAGTTTCTGGAAATATCATTGACAATTTAGCATCGGTATAACTTTAACTCTAAAAATATGCTAAAGTGTTGGAATAGTGCCAAAAACTAACAATGTTTGGAATAGTGCCAAAAACGAGCTCACGTCTACATCACAATACCATGAACTATATTGTACATTAGAACTAATTCAGCTGTTGAATAATGGTACCTGAACATAACAATTAAATATTTTACATACCCGCACGGTTGCCTAACATAAATTGCCTCATGCACACCCATGTGCGCTTGTTAAATTTTGTAAGTCAGCTGGCCTGTTCACAGTGGGGGGTGGGGACCCCCACTTTCCAACTCCACCATGTTCGTGAGTTTTCCCCCATGTCCGTCTCCCCACTCGGCCAAAACCCCCACGTTCAACTACTTCCAAAAAACTTTTGTCTGAAAATTTGTTTTTTGTTTGCAAATTGTTTTTAAACATAGTTACCACTACGTATTTATAATGCCAACGTATATTTTCTAGCTTGAAAATACATTCACGATTACTAAAACTGTGTTAAAATATGGGAATATTTAGTATTTTTAAGCAAAAATTATCCCCCAACTTTTAATTTTTTCCCGAGAATGAACATGGGGCCCACAAAGTTTCCCCCACACTTTTCGGATGGCTGTGGTCAAGCCAGGTCATTATATATATTTTGTAAATTTCATCTCCCGTGGGTACTCTTGATGTTGTGATCTAACATTTTCTTGTTCTTAAATTTCGTGATTTGTCTGAGAATATTGTGACTCGGCTTGGGAAAAGGCAAGCTTAACAAAAGCGAGGCTTATGATGACGTTGAAAAAATAAATATTAAAATTAGTTAGGAGGTAGAATATTTGCGGCATTGAGACGACATTTGAATGATGACAGGACTGGTGCACTAATTTCGATGTCTTTAACCAAGTATGGGCTCCAGACAGTGATTGCATATTCGACATATATACCAAGGAATAACCGGATCCAGAATCAGCAACCGAAACTGTGAATTTGAAAAGGGAACGGGACCAGGTCTTATAAATACACAAAGTAAACCAAATAAAGAAAAAGATAAAGTAGCATCGAAATGTGTTGAAAATGACACTTATGGTGCCTTTAATATTTTGCAGCGATATTAGAGCTTGCTAGTTATTTGTTGAGGCGCAGGAAGGTAAATACCTCGAGGTCTGCTTTATCTGTCGACCAATATAGCATTTCTCGGATTTTCGTGGTCCGTCAATACGGCCAAAATGGTTTCCTGTGTAAACTGTGTTATGCAGAATGTATATGCCACATACTGACCGTACAACAACCAATTTCAGCCCGTTTTCTTTCGCCACGAAAAGATTACTCAAGGCTATTTTTGAAAAAATAAACGTAATACACCTTAAATATAATAAACACGGTTCTTCGGTATGCAATTTCTGGCTACGTTATAGAGATAGTACTTATCTTAATATAATGTATATTGCGATTCGCAAAAAATATATATCATAAGCATAGTGGTTTCGAATCTCACGCCGCAGAAATTGTCAGCCGGATAGTTTTCATGGTCTTTTCATCATCTAACGAAACAACTAACACTAAGCAAATAACCAATTACCTTGCCCGCATTTTATAAAAATGCTAAAAAATATATATATACAGATTCGGTTCGTATATGCTTAGCAATAAGAACCACTTCAAACACAAAGCTTAAAAATATGCAAAACGTAATTAAATATTCAAATCTTTTCGTTATCTAGAACCTGACAAAACACCAAACCTAGTAAAAAAACTGTTTACCTAACAGTCATAAAGAGTTTTTTGTGCAAAATCCTGTGCATCTGCACACTAAATTTTTCGAGAAATTTTTTTAATTTAAATGCCAAATAGCTGGGCTCTCCATTCTTTGATCAAAGTTTATATACTTTAAACCGACTGGAAACAAAAAATATGCCAAGAAGCAAAGAACCGTGGGGAGCCCAAAATTTTGCCAGAGGGAACGAACCGGGGGCACCCGTTTTGAAGCAGGGGGAACCGAAAAATGCCAGGGCCCCCACTCCAAATTTGGAGCCCAGAATAGATTTCTTTTGTTTTGAAAGGCATGTCAGCACTAACTTTTGCGCCATATTTTTAAAACACTTATATATATATTCTAAGACGTTTGGTCTTAATACAAAAATTGCAATATATATAGACATGGCACCATATATAATGCATATATATATATAATGGGGACATGACTGGAAGTTTCAAGCAACTTGTGATTGATTTTGCACACTGAAATTTGAGAATGCACAGACTTTTACTTTGCACACATGAAAAAACAAAAAACCTGCAGTCATAATAATAATAATAATACTAATTATTATTATTATATTTTAAAATTTGTTTTAAGGCTGTCAATCAAAGCTAATTTGCATATATATTAGCTTAATTGACACAACTGCAACTGTCTTTCTTTTGCTGAATAATGAGCTGAGTTCTACTGATGATTGATTTAGCAGTTTCTGCTGTTCTCTTTTTATATGCAGTTTATTGCATTAGCTATTAGAAATTAGGGATAGTATATACAATGGAAGAATATTGTACACAGCGGCGAATGATCTCAAGTTTATTTTCTCGTCTTCAATCTCGACTTACAATCTCACCCTGTTCTAAAGCTGTCAAGGCTAATTTGAATATTACCTTAACAGAAGTAAACTGTCCTTCTTTTGTTGAATAGTCAATTGGGTTCTACTGCTGGCTGATTGAGCCGTTTCTGCTGTTCTCATTTTTAATTGGCAGTTTATTGCGTCATTATTTTTACAAATTATTGATAGTATAATGAAACAATTTCATACACAGCTACGTAATGATCTCAAGTTTATTTTGTATTCTTTGATCGCTTGGTAACTCTTGAGCAGAACTGTTACCAGAGTTGCTTATTATATGCGTGCCTATATAACTTCTGCTCTCGATAATTTGAATTTATGTAAAAGAGTTATACGTATGTATATATGCTCACCGGCCGGCATCATTTTACAATTTGATTGTTGTAACATTGACTGATAGTAATACCGCCGAGATAAAGACACCGTCGTCGGTGCCATGTGTCATGTGGCTGTCGAAAGGCAACATCGCACCTGATATAGCATCTGATCCGCCACCGCCCGCATGTGTTGCTCCAAATGTGTCGTTTGAGAAGTGACATCGGGCAAACGGCTAGCCGATGGAGATCGGCTGCGCGTATTGGTTTCGAGAGTATCGTATCCTGAAAGTGAAAAACCACAAAGCAGCGCGGGCGGTTCACGGATTTGGGAGTGTGCGAGACGAGTGCAACATCTCTTTGAACTTTCGCAGATTGGGCGCAAATACGACTGCAGCTGGCAATTCGTTCCAGTGATCGAATACGCGGTATGCGAAGCAATAACGAGAGCAGTTGAGACGCGGATGAACACGAGCGCGAAGTTCCAGCATATGTCCTCTGAGGTCATTGTTATTGGTGATGAAGAACCGGCAGAGAGGTACATCAACTAGTCCGTGTGCCATTTTATACACCATTATTAGGTCGGAACGTACCCTGCGGACTTCGAGTGTTTGTAGTTGAAGACTTTGTAATCTCTGTTCATATGGAAGATGAGCGATGTCGGGAACAAGCTTGGTTGCTCTACGCTGCACGTTCTCCAATAGTTTGATGTCCCGGTGGTAATGGGGCGACCAACAGGTTGAAGCGTACTCCAAGCGGGGCCGTATCAACGCTTTATAGATAGGCAAAAATATATTGCGTGATGGGTAAGCGAAAGTGCGGCGAAAGGTTTGAATCACTCGGGAGCATTGGCTAACAACTTCACTGCAGTGTTTCGATGGTTTTAGATCGTCACTGATCCAGATTCCTAAATCGCGCTCAGTACAACGGTTTGGGATGGCGGCATTGTTCAGCGAATAATTGTGATGGAGGTTTGATCGACCGAAATGGAGGCAACAACATTTGGCAACGTTGAAATCGACTAGAGAATCGTTTGACCATGCCTTTACACCTAACAGATCGTTTTGAATGAAAAAACCGCTTCGATTTGGGATTGGAGATTCTCTTTGCTTTCCAATTGGGCAATGTACTGATTCTTCTATCGATCCGGTATGCGAATGAACATTGACGGATGCCGACGCGTTCATATGTCTCTGGTTTGTTATTGGTATGAGCGGCAGAGAGTATGCTCTCGTGTGATTTTATCTATGTCGCGTCCTGCGGTTCGGTGTTTGTGGTTTTGAAGCTTTTGTATCTCTATTTATATGGAATGAGCATGTCGGGCAGTTGGTTGCTCTCGCTGCCGTTCTCATAGTTTATGTCGGTGGTATGGGGCGCCAGTTGAGCGTCTCGGCGGGGCGTTCCGCTTTATAGATAGGCAATATCTGCGTGATGGGTAGCGAGATGCGGCGGAGGTTTGTCTCGGGAGCATTGGCTACCTTCCTGCAGTGTTTCATGGTTTTAGATCGTCACTGATCAGATTCCTAATCGCGCTCGTACCGTTTGGATGCGGCATTGTTCAGCGAAATTGTATGAGTTATCACAATGAGCAACAATTTGCACATTAAAGTACGTTTCTTACTAAATTTCGACGCTTTGGATATCCAAGTCTGGACGGTGCTTGCTTATACGCCGACAGATTTTTGTGTCGTCTGCAAACTTGTAGATTTTAGACGAGACGTATGAGTCGATATCGTTTATGTAGTATAGAAAAAGTATCGGGCCCAGGACGGATCCTTGTGGGACAGTTGAAGTCAAACTAATTGGCCTGTAATTTTCAACGCTGTATCGGGAACCCTTTCCTTTGAAAATAGTACAGACAGATGCGTTTAGCCAATCCGAGGGAACGTCGTTTGAGGCGAGACATGAGGTATACAACCTCGCGAGCACGGGCGCGAGCGTGTTTACACAATTTATTAGCACTTCGTTTATTATTTCGTCTGGACCAGCAGCTGCATACATTTTCGAAGACTTGATGGCTTCAGCAACCCATGCTTCTAGCTATACCTAGTGTAGCTGCAGTGCATCGGGGGACGGGCGTCTGGCGTTCGAGCGGCGGTTCCTGCTGATACACAGAGCTGAAGTACCTAATGAACAATTCGGCAATTTCGTCGTCGCTCTCAGTGTAGCTCCCATCATCTATTTTCATTGGTCCAAGTGAAAATATTTGTTTGTCGCCCCTAAGGCTGCGAGTGTATGCCCAAAACGACTTGGCATCTAGCTTTCTATTGGCTGCTAATTTGGACTCAAACTCCCGCCTAGCTCTTTTCGTTTCAATGTCTACTACATCACATGCGGCCCTATATCTAGCAAGGTTATGTTGGGTTGAATTTCTTTGATACCGTCTGTGGGCAGTTGATTGGGACGACATAGCTCTGCAACATGCAGCATCAGACCACATTGGGCGTTTGCGTTTTGGTTGTATGCGGACGAGCGGGGTGCATTCGTTTACAGCGTTGTCGATTGCTAGTTTCAGATTCGTCCAACCAACGTGTAGGTCGTCAAAGCGCTGGTTCATTAGACTATCTTGCAGGCTGGCGTTGAACGACGTCCAATTTGTAGCTTTGTATATGCGTCGACGTAAATCAGGGTGACTACTACGATGCTGATGAATGATATCAAAGGTTAATCCGAAATGATCGCTTCTTCCCAAGCCTGCAGTGACCGCGACGTTGTCAATAAGACTGTCGTCATCCGTGAGGACCAGGTCCAGTATGTTGTTTTCACGGGTAGGCTGCTCAACTAGCTGTGTTAGACCGGCAGTGAGGACAGAGTCAATAAATTCGTCGCATGATGGGGGCCATATGAATCTGCCCCAGTCAACCAACCTCATGTTAAAGTCACCAGCCACCACTACCGCATCGTAATTGTGATCATTTAGTTCCGAGATAATGTTATACAATTCTGTGTTTTGCGCGAGAGTGTTCGAGTCGGAACGATATACACAGATGAGCAGTAATGATTTTCCACGAATACGTGGAATAGAACAGGCAACAATGTCATCGTACTCAGAATTTTCGCTTAATTTAGCCGGGACTGGACAGAGATGGTTTGCTACATATATCGCTACGCCGCCGCCACGCTTTGCTGTACGATCTGATCGGAATACGGTGTAGTTTTCCAAAGCTAAATCTGCATCTGCGACCAGAGATGTTGCCCATGTCTCGCACAAAAATATAATCTCGGGGAAACCTAGGTGATGTATAGTCAATTTCAAAATGTGAAGTTTGTTCATTAAACTACGACCGTTACACATAAATGCTCTAATTTTACGTAAATCAAACACAGTTTTCAGGTTTGCTTTCTTAGTTGATATAGTCGCAGGACCATAGAATTCACGGTATATATATCCAACAGAATCGCAACATAGTGAATAGTTAAAAGTTTCGCATTTGACAACATCAGATAAAACGTTAGACGAGCGATTAATTGATAAAACATTAGAATTAGCAGTAAGCAAACTATCAGCTACATTTAAACACACATCATGGCTTGAAACAATACAATTACAATTAACACCACTATTTTGAGCAATAGTTATTTCCCCCCGTCCCCCGGCTGAGCCGATGCGGTGGTGGTACTAACAGAAGATGCCGAATCGCTGACTGCGGTAGCAGTTGTTTCAGATGGGAATGGGGACTCGTCCACTGCCGTTTTGGCGACAATTTTGCCACGCTTTATTTGAACCGATTCGCCTTTGGATATGCGTGCCTTCAACTCAACGACTAACTTCTCGTTTTCCTTTTGTTGCAGAGGTGTAAGATCGGGTTTCATATAGCAGCCTTTAAAATTGGTGTCACCGATAGACCTACTTTTGCCGAGGACAATATTACGAGATTCCGGGTCCTTCGATATAAGTTTAACCGGTCTAACTTTACCCATTTTCGATTTGCTAAAACGGGACGCAGCAATAATTTTTACAGAATCTGGCACCTTAATAGCTCGAAACAAATTACTTGCCTGGGATATATCCCAGTCCGGAGTTTCGTAGCCGACGGCTTTTTCTGGGAGACCAAACAGGATGACATTACGACTGCGTCTATTTATTTCAAGTACTTCGTTCACCGTCGATTTGACAATGGCGTCGGGATCACACGTCGTGGGCGGGGCTGCGTTTTCCAGCACAGTTACACGCGCATCGATTTCAGAAACTTTAGCGTTTAGACTAGTAACGCTAGTAAGCAGATTACCCCCTATATCGCGACAGAATTCACAAAACCAATACACTGACCGTTTCGTTTTGGAGAGCTCTTTGAAGATAGTTTGAGTTAGATCTGTGCATTTGAGATGGAATTGTTTCTTGCAGCAGCTGCACGATACCGAAGAGTCGCCACATTCAAAATTTATTGCGCGTTGACATGAAGGAGTAGAGCAGATGACATCAGGTGTAGGACCAGAATCAGACGATCGTGTTGCTCGTTCAGATACATTTTTGTTCGAGCATTTCATTTATGGTAAAACAGAATTATATATACGAATACTTCAATGATTTATATAGCGAATCTGAATAAAATGCATGCATGACCGATTCTGAAGTAAAATGACGCGACGGCAGAAAGAACTAGCTAAGGCTGTGCCAACATTCCTGGGTCGTGGAGGCGCTTTTTGAAACCGTTCAATCTCGGTGCGGCAACTACCGTGTCGGGCAATCGGTTCCAGAATTCAATGACACAATATGAGAAGCTGTCCCTGGCATAATTCCACCGTGGAGTGAACTTCGGTTTCTGACAGTAACGGTGGCCACGGCTTTGAGCAATAGGATTCAGGTCAAAAAATAAATGTACTGGTAAAGCAGTCAAGTTTTGGCAAAGTTTGTAGACTATGATAAGATCAGCACGGATACGGCGCGTTCTAAGTGACTGTATTCCGAATCGACGAAGACATTCATCGTAAGAAAGATCGCTAAAACCCGGAACCATGCGAGTTATTTTACGTTGAACTTTTTCGACGATTTCAATATCACGGTCATAGTGCGGGCACCACACGGTACTGCAATATTCGAGAATTGGTCCAACGATTGACTCGTTTAGTTTCCGGATAATAGGAACCGTTTTGCTGCGGATGATTTTACTAATACAATTAACGATGCGCTCGGCACGACGGACTGCATCGGCACAATGGAAGGAACACTTTATGTTAGCCACTAGCACGTCTAGATCTCGCACACAGTCTTTAGAGATTAAAGTCTGACCTCCCATTTCGTAATTAAAACATGGATTCGATCTACCGAAGTGAATAACTGCGCACTTGTCAACGTTGAATTGCATAGACGACACCTGTGACCACTCCCAAAGAGAATTTAAGTCCGCCTGCATGTCAGTCATAGCCGCTGATGCAGAAACTGGAGTTTTTGGAATACGTCGAAAGATCTTACAGTGGTCAGCGAACTTTAATATTCCACCCGAAATGCAAGCGTCAATTTGATTAACATAATAAAGAAAGAGGATAGGCCCCAACGAACTTCCTTGAGGCACGCCACTAGACACTTGAAAATCGTCACATCGCGCGTCGCCTATGATGACTGATTGTGTACGATTACATAAAAAGTTTTTTATCCAAGACAGAAGATTACCACTGAGTCCAGGATGTTAAGTAATCGGAGATGTGGGACACGATCAAAGCCTTTTTGGAAATCACGATATACGCTATCGACCCAATCACCGTTGTTTAAACAATTTATTACCCAGTCAATATAGGTGAGGAGCTGAAGCTCGCAAGACAAACCAGGTAAAAAGCCAAATTGTGTAGTATTGATTAAATTATTTTTCACACCAAAAGTAGTTAAGTCGGTCGCTATAACTAACTCCTTTACTTTGCAATAACTGATATGAGACTAATAGGACGAAAATTGCCGGGATCATGGAATGAACCGTTTTTGTGCGGGGGAATCACATTAGCCTTCTTCCACTCGACCGGAATAAAAGTTTCAGATAGAGAGGCAGTAAAAAACGACAGAACCGGATAAATGATACTGCCACACTCCTTAAGAAGCACTGGCGGAATTCCATCAGGACCAGGGGAGGAGAATTTTTTAGTTTTACGAACAGCAGCTCGAATTATACATATATGGTTATATGTAATATATATACATTGTTATATGCATTCCATGGAATAACCGGAACCAGCAACCGGAACCGTTCATTTAAACCGGATCCGGAACCGGAACCTGGTCTTCGAAATTTATATATATACAGTAAAACAGATGATGGAAGAAATGAAGGTATAGTGGATTTAAAATGCATTAAACATAACTTTTACAATAAACTTATTGTATTGCCATGTCATTATTGCCTTTCTGAAACTTTAAAGAGACTGAGGAAGCTAATAATGTTTATTTATCGATCAAATATGTCGGTTTTTGAACATTCAGAGCAAAAAATGTCTTCCACTATACACCATTGCGTATACTGCGTCAAATCGAATGTGCTTACAAAGCTTCGAGCGTAGAATACACACTTTCGCTCTGTCTCCAATCGCCTCCCTTTACTACACATACGTTTGTTGCATGTTCTTTTGTAGGAAACTTAAAATTATTGGTTTATATGATTCTAAGAGAAAATAATAGATAGCAGGTAATTTTCTGATCAGTGGTCAGAGACACTGTTTAGGCTAGCGTTGGACAAACAGTGCCCGTCAGTTAGATCATAATGATGATAACTTTCTAATCAGAACGCTATAAATGAGACACACTGTGATTCTGCTCGCACAGTTTCAATAAATACAGTTCATTGCCAAGAAAGCAGTTTCCAGCTGCGTTGCAGATAACGTTAGTTTACTTCAATTTAGACTGATTTAACCAAGTTTACAAGCGCACTGGCAGGTCCTTGACGCAATTTGTGTTAGCCAAGCATACCCTGAGTACTTCTGCGTAAGCCATACTCTGTTACCGAGTTGGACCGGTTTAATTCAAACGTATATATCCCACAGACTTCTGGATGTGTAAAATAGCTGCTACAAGCATCGACCTGGCTTTGCTTTAACAAACTCCTGTAATTTATTATGAAAAATTCCTGCTCAAATTTTGCATCGACCTGGCTTTGATTTAACAAACTCCTGCAATTTATTATGAAAAATTCCTGCTCAAATTATGTGCCCTACTTACGTTTCACACGGCAAATTGGTTAGTTAATCTTTTCTTTTGCTTGGTTGTATTGGAGCTTGATCATGGTATAATATATATTACATATGTTTGGATTACAGGATGAAGCAAAAAACGTGGTAAATTTCAAACAAAATTTTTAAACAGGAATTCCGGTTCCGGTGTGGTTTTTGCCCTTTGCCGGAACCGCAACCGGAACACGATTTTCGCCGGAACCGGAATTCCGGTTACTCCCTGATGCATTCATATAGTTATACATATGTAAAGAGTTTAAGTAACGTAGTGCCGAATTGTTACGATGTAACCGGTGTGGATTTGTTGCTTGGAACGCGCACTATTACAGCAGGACGAATCGGAATTATATAATGTATATATGTTCCGCGCTTTTAGTAATAATTTATTACATAACACGATTATGCACAAAGTTAGAAACTCCTACAAACAATGCAAATGGCACACGCAATTTTTTTTCAAGTCGAGTTTGGGCGAAATTATGAACACTAAGCCGCATTCGGTGGAAAATGAACAATATATTTAATCGGGCAAAATGAAATTATAAGAAACCATAACTTTCTAATGTCAGGATTTCAGACTTTTCGACCAAATATCTGAAATACACACACAGGTCGAACATTTAGAGGCTGAGAAAGTACGAATTTCTTTCAAATTACTGGTCTTGAGATGCGCATTGACCCTGGCTAGAAGAATCAACAATTGGCGATGTCACACTGGTCAAATGAAAAATTAATTCAAAATACACAAAATCGGAACAGCATCCAAAATATGCAAGCTCATAATAATGAAATCTTTCAAAATGCTGGCGTTGGGATGTGAACTGGAACCAACAATCGACGCAGTCCCAAACTGGCCAAAATGCATGATTAATTCAAAATACTGGTGTTGAAGTGCACGCTGGTACTAACACGGAGACCGAACAATCCACGCATAGACATAGACAAGAAAAGAAAATGCTAGAAAGTAACACGTTGAGATTCAATGTCAATACATCCATTGCGTCAGCCCATCATGCTTTCAGCTAAATGCACTACAACAAAACCAAAAGCTGAAAAAAAGAAACTTCATTGAAAATTCTCATAAAATTCACATCTTTTTTTTGATAATATGAACTTCATGACATCCGTAACCTTACGGATTCTGATGAAATCAGTATCAGCGACGTCTCTACCAAATATTTCTAGCCTAGTCTCAGCATACCTAACACAACTGCATAAGAAATGCTCGGAAGTTTCATCGCCATTACACCATACACAAGATGGACTTTCTACCTTTCCTATCGTAAACATATGGTTATTTAGTCAAGAGTGTTTCTAGATTGAAAATCAACTGAAACTCTACCTGAAAAATAACAAACGTAACAATACAGCCCCGACAAATCGGGGCTTCAAACTCCCCGATGGCATAGTCTCAGCAAGCAAAAGAAATAGAAGCGTACCGGGGAAGACCGGTGAGTATACCGGTGTGTGCTGTCACAACCTGCATACTGTCTCAGCTTATCTTTGGTCGCACGGGCGAAATGCCTACTTTTGCTGCCTTCCGGTACAAGTACATGAGACTTGGTCTGCCTGCCGCCTTTCTTATCAGCCATCTTCTGACAAACTTTCTATGCATCCACGCTTTAACTGCAGTCACTTCTCTTTGCTGAACGATAATAGCAGGTTCATGTCCCACAAATTTCCTACCGAACCTCTTCTGGCCAATTCATCGGCCAACTCATTCCCTGCTACATTCGACTGCCCAGGAACCCATCTAAGGGTTACACAATTTCGTGTAGCCAGCAAATCCAAGGATTGCCTTCCATCCCATACTATCTTGGAACTTAGTTTTCATGATCCCAATGCTAGCATAGCTGCCTGACTGTCCGTGTAAATAACGATGTCCTGACTATTAGCATGACGCTGCAACAAGACACCAACACAACTACGAATTGCAAAAATTTCCGAGTAGAAAGCTGATGCCAACTGGCCCAAACTATAGCTCAATTATTGCACCTGCTCCAGATGATTTACTGTCTGCCCCCCTGATCAACGAGTCACCAGTGAAGCACTCAATCTCATTTGGACTTCGAACACGAGCTCTATCAGGCCAATATTATCTATTCGGTATATCAATCTCCAATGATCTCTCCTCTGTCAACCTGTTATCCATAATATCACTCGGAAACATCAAATCTGCAACGATCCGTCCTCCTCATGAATAGTCGTGATGATTGACAGATACTATAGTCGGAGATGACCTCACGGCACCAGTGATTATAAGGCAGGCCATCCTGGTTATCTTTCTAACCTTTTTCATATAAAATTTCACCTTGATTCCATGCCACCACACTGCATCCCATAACACAAGTTAGGGAGTATATACTACAGTTTTGTACACAAACTTGAAAGAGGCCGGACTAAGCCACCAAATCTTTCAATTGCAGATCTATAGATCATCAAGGATTTTATTCCTTTGGAAACAGCTGCCTCAATATGACATTTCCAAAAAGCTTCTGGTCCAATATCACACCAAGATATTTCACACTATCTTCAAATGCTATTTCCTGTCAATACATTGCTATCTTGATGTTTATTACAGCCATACTTCTGCTCTTCGTGAAGACAACAATACTGCTTTAATCACGAATCCTCTAGCAGTACACCACACTTCTATCTTGTTAAGCACTATTTGCAGTAGATCTACAACTGTCTGAACATTCTTGCTTGCATATACAATAGCTATATCATCTGAATATGCCTGTACGTGAACATGTGTACTATTCAGCTAAACAAGTACATCATCAACAACGAATGTCCAAAAAAGGAGTGAAAGAACTCCGCCTTATCGACTACCACTAGTTATTCGAAATAGAACTGATTCACTTCCAATAGTGCTTGTACTCCACCTATGCTTTAACAATGCTAATAGCCAGTTCCTCACGACTAAATAATCACCAACTCGCTTAAAGGCTGCATCAAAAGCCTTGGGAAGTGTGCTATCAAAAGCTCCACCAATATCTAGAAAGACGCCAATAATGTGCTTGCTTGCCGCAAAACCATCCTCCACCTTAGAGACCAGTTGATGTAGAGCTCTTCCCACACTGATATGTATGCTGGTGTGGATGTAGCTTACTAACAATCTGATGATCTTGCTTTGTTTTCAAATGCCTGCGGGGTAAAGACGAAAAATTCCTACTGATATTATGTGTTCTGCTTACATTTCACAGGGCAATTTGCTGAGGCTTTTCTTTTGTTTGGTTGTATTGGAACTTGATCATTTTGTATACGTATTACATATGTTTGGACCATAGATGAAGCAAAATCTGGAAAATTTTAAACAAAATTAAAACGAAATTCCGCTTCTGGTATGGTTTTAGCCGGAGCCGCAATCGGAAACTGTATTCCGGTTGTGTAGGAAAAACCAAGACAATTTTGCGGGGCAAAACAACCAGGGTCCTTGGCCAACCCCAATATCTAGTTGCAGTGGATTTTTCGGTTTCAACGTATTTGGGGCGTTTAACTTCATGGAATATCATTTTACCTGGACAAATAAAGTTTAGAAAAACGTGATTGCAAATTTTCACGTTGTTTATGGCAGGAAGAAAGCCAAAGTTATAATAATAATTTTCCCAGCAGAAAACAACATATGGAAACGTATTCTGGCTTTCAGACACAATAATTTGCCATTCTCGTTGTTATAAATTTGCAATTTAATCAGAGGAAAGAGATTTAACGTCTAGGACGGAAATATTGCACCTACCAGTATATACTGTTGTGTGCTACAGTCTTGTGTTGCGTCAAATGAAACGGTGCATAAAGATTGTGACAATGATTATGCACCTTTATGTTATTTTCCTGTATTATAGGTTATCCTTGTGTGTTACGGTTTGTAAAAATTATAATGGTTCGTAATTACATCAAAAAAGTTAGACGTACGAATCACGATATAAATAAGGCATTAAAGAAAACCTAGCTTATTCAAATTTCTATATATACAATATTATATACTTGTTGGCGTTGGTGTAGGGACAGGATCTAAAATCCACTGTGGCCTTCTTACAGAAAAAAAGCGGAATGAAACCCCGCGGTTTTGTAATATATATAAGGCAAGTGGACTCAAAACCCTTCGACACTTTAGGTACATCGCGGATCAAAACGCCGTTACCATCGTGAATGGAACTCGAGGCAATCACCATCGTAGCAAAAGCCAATAATCAAAAACCGGAACCGAGGAAAACAGATACCAAATCGGACGATCCACGAATGGCGAAGCAAAAGAAACTGAAACAAAACAATTTATAGCGCCTAAAATTGTACCAAAAACAGTTTCTGGTAATATATTCCATGCTAGTATAGCTTCAAGTATACCACGGATCACAGCGCCGGTGCCTACAGTTACTTCAATTCTACCAATACTGCAACAGCGATTGCCAACGATGACTGCTGAACAAGCATTCTCGACATACGAATGTTTGCCACTACAACCGCACCAAATGATACAAACAATTCGAAGACCAATATATGCACCTTAAGATCAGGATAATAGTGCAATGTCGTATTATCAACCTATGTCATAACAGCCGCATGCGCAAACGATGCAATTTTACCATCATTTCCTGGAATGCAATTGTGAGGACCTCGAAAATTTACCACACTAGAACGCCAAAAAACAGAATTAAAAACATTCGATAATTTAGGCATGTAATTAGTGATAAACAGCCAGAACTTGCACTACCAAATATACAAGTACCTCAGCCCTTACTAGATACAAACACAATGCTGCAAAAAAGCTAGAGAAGTGGCGCAGTTCGTCACGGACAAGGAAGAGCAAATGTGATATAACACAATGTCCGAAGGTAACGGCGGCAGAGACCCTAGCGCGTGGAGTTAAACCGCTGTCGCAGTCGCAGGAAACGCAGGACAATAACGTAACAGTAGAAAAATGGTGCAAAAACGGGTATATCAACATAAGGCCGGTGAACCCAATGGAAATAAAATTCCGTGGCGAAGTAAAGCCTAAAGAATACTGAGCTGCAAACAGTAAATTAAAATTAACCGGTCTACGAAAATTAGTTAAAAAGAAAAGAGCTCGTAAATAAAATAACCCATTCGAAACAACAAAAGCCGGACGCTATCACATGCAAACAGCATAAGGAACTTTGCTGAAGGCAAAGGCGGGTCATGAGACACAAAACCTGGTGCGAGCAGTTAAACAAGTACCGCATGACCAGCATTACCAGCTCGAGTTACAAGCGACGAAAACGGCAATGGTAACTGATTCAGAAACAGTAAACCCGAAAATATCGGTGCAAAGTGAGTCGCTCAAACCAAAGCCGGTGGATCGTAAGGTTTCTTAATCAGAAAGCAAATCAAGTCATTGGACGGTTCAATCACGCTCAGGAACAAGGTCAGGCATCGGTTCCAAATAGGGAACGACCGAATATTCGGTATTCGGACGAATAGTAGGTATTCGGCTGAATAGTTGGCAATATTCCGCCAAATACCGAATAGTTGACTGGCCGCTGTTAGTTGAAAAATAGAGTCACAATCTGCCCACCAGATATCCTAATTTTACGGCCGGAGTCCTGATAATGATGCTGAAAACCGCTAAATACGTCCAACGTGTTGCAAATTTGGTAAGACAAGATGCGTTTGAGACTCATCAATTCAGCCGGATCGAAAGTTCTGATCACCACAGTTATGTTCTTCATCAGCCGTGCACTATCTCGCTGCCATAATAGTTGCGAAATTAATACTTTGGTTTCTAAATGCAGCAGGATTTGTTCGTTTTCTTTGACACATCGTGAATGTGAAGTGAGACATCATGCTATGCCGTTCTACATACCTACATAAGCCTAACCCTAAGTCTACCGCCCCGGAACACCACGCACTGAGCCGTTCTTTTTCTAACGATATGACTTCACGCACCAATTATCGCCCTTGTCCAGATGATGAAGTTATAAAAAATCAATAAAAAAAACAAAATTATAACTTCAACCTAACAAACGAGAACACAAAGCAAAAAATTCTTCCAACAAAAAACTATCAGCAACACAACACAATACGACCTGTTGCATGGTGCACGTACATACAGTGGTGGATTTATAGAGTTATAGATTTGTCATCATACATAGGTGTTGCGAACAACTATTCGGTATTCGGCCGAATAGTGGGGACCTAATATTCGGTATTCGGTGAAATTAGGTATTTGGTCGTTCCCTAGTTCCAAATCGGAATCAGGTAAGGTGTCAGAAGCTAGCCGAACCTACGATACCGTAACAATAAAAACAACTACAGTGCAAAGTTGACCACGCTCGGTGCAGAAACCACAGTCAGAACGAGCGCCACCCGTACCGCAACATCGGCGTCGTATTACAAAGGGCGCTTCCACAAAGGGTCGAGAATCAACCACCTATTATTACGTCAGCTGCACTCAAGTAAGAGCAAGAGATGGTAGTAATACCTAGGGCCTATGGCGAAAGCCGGGTTATAATGGTATCCGGCAGTAACCATGTTGCTGCCGATTTTGAAAACGAGCGCCACCCGTACCGCGACATCGGCGTCGTACTACGAAGGGCACTTCCACAAACTGTCGAGGATCAACCACTTATAATTACGTCAGCTGTACTCAAATCAGAGCAAGAGATGGTAGTAATACCTAGGGCCTATGGCCAAAGCCGTGTTATAATGGTATCCGGCAGTCACCATGTTGCTACCGATTTTTAAAACATGCAGGACAAATAGAAGGTCTCCACGAAAGCCTTAAAAAATTTGCAGACAATTCAATAATTATGCAACAACGCTCCAGGAGACGAAATTCGATGGCAACAAGGCATCGAACAATTGAAGAAACAGTTGCAACAGCAACAACAACCGGAGCAAAAAGCGCAACAGGGCGTATCGGCTCAACAAGTCGGAGAATTGCAGCGGCGATTCAATAATGTACGCGAGGTCAAAGATGCCGAAATGTCTCGTGCAAATCAGCTTCATCGCCGTGCAGCGAGAGCAAGCTTCGACCTGAAAAATGCTCAAGCGCGGGTACAACGACTAGAGCACCGCGTACGAACAAGTCAAACTACGTGCATGGGAAGCCGAAATCAAGCTTCGCAGAGTTCACTGTTGAATCAACCAGCACCATCCGAATCAGATCAGAAACCGCAAGAACAAGTTGAATCAGATCGATTATGCTAGAAGTTTAATACTTCAGAATATCTGGTTACCGCAAAGACGATACCGTCCTAGAAATAGGCAAATTGTTCAAACTCATGGTCAAACATGCTTGGCACAATATCCTCAAGGACAATGAAATCGTTGATGATCGACAACTAGCTGGTGTCCTATTGATTGCGCTACGACGGACCGAGATATAACTTCGTCAACGACTTCGGGACAATCGAATGACACCGCCATTGTATCAGTCATATATCATGGATTCTGGTTCTATTCAAGGCCGAAATAATGATTTCGATAGCCGATCAATCCCTGAGATGGGAGTGCTTATCGGAAATTCCGGCATGACCACTGGGATGGCAACGCATCGAAGTATGAGCCAAGAAAATAATACATCCAGTGACATCGGTCAGCGAACCGATAAAAGATGTCAAATAAGAACTCAAACCGTGCATAACTTACGGCCGCAAATCGAATATTGGGTCGATAGTATGCAAATCTATAACATTGACGACAATCGACAATATCGATAGCGCAAATACCGCATATCATGGACCTCTTTCAAATGGTCCGAACACTAATCGCAAAAGCATATCGAAATTTGCAAGACGCGTTATTGGATCCTATTTACATGACGCAAAGGGTGGTTCCTTATCAAAATGTGTTTTCGCCACGACGATTTGATTAATCACTGAACGAGTATGAGCCTGGCGCCTGCAAATCACAACATCCAATCAGTAAAATACTCGAACTTCTTCAGTCACGAACATGGTCTGAGCCTGGCACGGGCACCAACAGTTCAAGGACCAAAAAGTGCCTTCAAGATAATGCTTTACGAATACTGCTATAAAAACAGTGTCTTTCTGTAATTTACAGTGTCTTTCAGTAATCTCAGATTTTTAAAGCTTAAGAACCAAAATGGACCGAAGTTTCTGAAGATGTCATTGATTATTCATCAAAACGATTCTAGTGTTTTGCCGGTGTTTCCATGCCTCGTATGACGGTAGTGGGAACTGTCTGCCGTACAGAGGGAGTTGTTATAATAATAAATATTGTTATTATACCTAACGATGAGTACATATATAATGTATTAGTATTATTATCATATTTTAATATTTGTTTTAAAGCTGTCAATCACAGCTAATTTACATATTAGCTTGAGTCTTTCTTTTGTTGAATAATTAGTTGAGTTCTACTGCTAATTGAGTTCGTCGTTTGTCATTCTTGATTACTTTGTTGTTTATCGCATTAGTTGTTAGAAATTAGGAATAGTGTAATGGACTGATTTCATTCACGGCGAATAATCTCAAGTTTAATTGCTCGTCTTTGATCTCTTCGTCCTTAGCAATTCTTAAGCAGAATTGTTACCGGTGTTGCTTATTATATACGTGCCTTTATAACTAGTTGGTTGACTGTGCATATTTAGATTTGTCAAAAGCCTTTGATATGGTGCAACATAATCGTCTCGTCTCTAAATTACAAGCTTATGGCATAGGTGGCCATGTTTTAGCGTATATATATAAAAACCTTTTTGTGTAATCGTACGCAGCGAGTCGTAATCGGGGAAGCTCTCTCTAATATTGAGTCCGTGGTTAGTGGCGTTCCACAAGGAACAGTACTGGCTCCAACATTATTTTTCTTTATTGATGACTTAGATGATTATGTAAAAGGATTCATTTGCAAATTTGCTGATGACACGCGTATTGCTAGACGACTGTCGCGCTTGGACTATGATAATGATGTGGCGCTATTCCAAAATGATATCAGAGGCGCCGAGCTGTGGGCCAAGGAAAATTTCTTGGCTTTTAACTCGTCTAAATGCAAAGATATGTGCTTTGGCTTCAACAACGCCGGGCATCAATATTTATTGGGGACAAATGCTTTGGAAATTATTAGTGAATTTAATGATCTTGGTGTGATTATTTCAGATAACTTGAAAACATTGGCTCATGTCTCTTCAGTCGTATCTATAGCGTACCGTACATTGCACTCTATACTGAGAGCATTTAGTCCAATTTCGAAATCCGCGTTTCTACCTTTGTATAAGTCTTTAGTTAGATCGAGATTGGAATATTGTTCCGAAGCATGCAGCCCGCATTTACAACGGGAAGTGGTTTTGCTTGAAAGAGTTCAGCGGTATGCAACAAAAAGTTATGGGCTTATTAGATATCGGATATGAGGACCGTTTGAGGTGGTTAGGTCTTCAAAAACTTTCCACTCGAAGGGCACCTCAAGATATATATAATTTTACTATACAAGCTCTTCAACGGTTTACTGAAATTTCCTGTATTTAATTTGGTTCAACCTGCCTTGGATGTTGGCACTCGGGGACACCCTTGTAAACTAAGGGCATCTGGTATTCCGCGACTAAACGCAGCACAATACTTTCTCGACCGCCGAGTTGTAAATTTGTGGAACAACTTGCCTAGCCTCGTGGTTACCGCCCTCTCCCTTGCTGTATTCAAATGCCGGCTCCATGCTTTGGAAAAATTTCGAGATGTATAAAAAATGCGAATCTGCCTCGTCGTTTTCCGTCAATTGCAGGTGTCTACTCAACTGCCGGTGTTGGTCACCGGCATTCAACTGTCATCAGCACTACCCCCTGATCGAACAATGCTTTTTCAATTCATTGCGATTTCGCTGATGACGGATCAAGGTATCAAGGTAGGTATATTACTTCTACGATCGATAAGGTGAATGCACGTAAAGGCTGCCGAGCTGTTATTTTGTAAGCGGTGTGTATTTACTACTCGGAACGAGCACTATTACAATAGGACGAATCGGAATTATATAATTGGGAACTCGAGCGACTGACTATAAAAATTTTGTGGCACTTTGTTAATATTTTTCAATAAACGAATTGTGTGTTTTCCCAACGTGTCATTACAATATAGGGGATATATACGTGCTCATAAACGGCACCAGATAGGCTTTAAAATGCAAAACACCGATAAACCCCACTGTCTGCTAGTCGGCAACGATCGCTCATCATCGGTGCTTAGGGCTAGCTGTAGAAATTTAAAAACAAAGGGATTTGAAAAGCAGCCGCTAAGTAGTTGGGTAGGGGTATGATTCAAACTACGATCTAACTAACTAAGCTATCCGTGCACGAATTAGTTATTAAGCCGCTACTGTTATTTTTTACAACTTTGATGGGGGTGGTAGGGGTTAGACTATGATTTCTCATGGCGGCTATCGGATAATCAAATTGGGACGGGATTCGTCATTCGAAGATGTGAGGTCCGTACGCGTGGCCAGTACTATGCCAGTGGGGATTAATTGTTCCTTGGCGCGCGTTATTACGTCAGCCTATTTTATTTCCTACACCACTGCTGCGTGGCTAATCGAATTGCTCAACACTCGATTCCGATATAAAGTCAAACCAAGTTAGAAGTTTTACTAAACGTTAGTAAATCGCACAACAATTGATAATATGGTTCGATTCCATGTAACGCTACTATTTAGACACCTTGTCTTAAGACTTCCGAGTATTTGTCCACCTACAGTATACTTAACCAAATATTTTCTCTCAGACTCACTTTTGAGCGCACTATTATTTTGAGTAAGTTATCAAGTAGGTACTTGAGTTTAGGATATATATTACTAAATCCTCTTATGAGGTTCGTACGATATCGCCGGACGGTTGGATCCGCACGTTTGTTTGAGTATCTTAACCTGTTCCTTAGATTTACACTAGTATTCCCTTATAGTTTCCTTTTGAGGTTGGCACGAGACCGCCTTACGGTTGGATTCGTACATACGTTTATTTGAGTACCTTACCCTTTGCCTTAGAATTACACTATTTAGTTTCGTTAGAGCTACCAGCTGCACGGTTTACTGATAGATCCTAAGTAATTGCTATCTATTACTTTCCCTTGTGGGTTGGCACGTAGTCGCCAAACGGTTGGACTCGTACGTTTATTTGATTACCTTATCCTTTTCCTTAGATTTAAGCTAATTAGTTTCATTGTGTTAACGTTCCCGCTGCCGGACAGATCAGCTAGGCGCGTGTTATTTCCAATACGGTTATGATTAATTTTACGCTCGTGCTAACTCAGGTTTTATTTGGGAATAATAATACGAATACGGTAAATTATTAGAGTGATAAGTACCTATGTGTGAAGTATATCCGCTACTCAACGTTGTTTTAGGTTCAAAAGCGAAGGAGGCCAAGGTCTTTTACTAGTCCACTAATTCCAGGTTCTTTTCCAATTATTCCCTTATATCTCTAAATCTAAATAGTTGGTTAAATTTTGATAGACACTTACTATAAATTATCGTAATAAACTCCAGTGGCGTAACAGCTAGTGGCTTGCTGCCCTTTTACGTCACGGAATTTGATCCTCAAACATTGTCTGTTTTTGGATGTTATATTTTCACTTCCGCTTTAATACATTGCTTTGCTGTTATGTGTTGTTGCTACTAATATTTTATATGATTATGCTGTTTTTATTTGTTTGGTATTAATAGTATGTTTACCAAATTTATAAATTGGTTATTTCTATTGATGATAATATATATGATACTGTCTGTTTTAGTTTGGTATAGTGTTATATTTTTTTTTGTAATAAAGTGGAAGTTGGAGAGAGTAACCGCATGAAGCCTAACTGAGGTTTCTTTTTCCAACTCTCCCAAATTTTATTCACTTGCAACTTCGTATCATTCGCGACATCAAGAACAAAGCCAGATAAAAGCGTTAAATTCAATGAGCATAAAGTTCATTTGCAAAACATACAACTCAAAAGAATAGCAATAGGGAGCTAGGTAACCGTCAGTACATAAGTAACCAATTTCCGAAAACAAAATTAAAACCAATACTCTGATGTGAAATTCGTAAATCAGGAGTCTGCCGTTGGTAGGCCTCATAAACAATTGGATAATTCACCGCTATGCGTAGGCCGTGGAAGTATAAGATTGGGTCACCTAATCCCCCGAAAGCAAACTCCAGGCTCTATTAGCTAACAAAAGTTAGCTAATAAGAACGGTGAAGTGGCGGCGTGGCCGAGTGGTTAGAGCGCCTGCTTCATAATCGTGAAGTCGGGAGTTCGAGTCCAGTGGTCGCGCTAATCTCCTTGGGCAAGGGACTCAGCCACAATTGCTTCGCAGTACCTATGCGTTAAACAGGTACTAGACTTTGGTCTAGGCGGATAAGATGATGGGTGGTGTAATGGGCAATCATCATGGCCAGCCTCCACACAATGCTTCGGCATAACAACCCGGATTGTCACCTAGTGCCAATTGCATCTTTATCTTTAAGAACGATGAAAACAGAAAAGCCAAAAGAACCCCACGGAGGGAGAGGTATAATACAATATTTGGTGACCAGCCCGGGGATTTGGGTAATTTTTGGGTTTTTGGGGCGGGTTTGGACAGGAAACCCCCTTGATAGCCTGGTCAACTCCTAACAGCTACACTGGACAAGATTAACAAGAGTTTATAAAAATTAATCAAAATATACCACTAATATTAGCTATAACCACACATAAAATACAAGGCTTGAAAACACGCAATACATTTAATAAAATATGAAAAAATAATACGTTTTAAAGCCCCGGTTATTTTTAATGCCCCAATTTAATGTGTGATTATTTTTTATTAATATTTTTTATTATTATTATATATTATTTTAAAGTTTATTTTTAATGCACCAATTTGTATTGTCCAAAGTTTAAAACCTAATACAGCACTACAAATCGATCACAGTTGTATGGAAACTCTTGAGATATTGCTCGGATCATTAGGTAACATTCCAACGCGCTTGCAAAACTGAACCACAACACAAACGCAGCTTACGCAAAGCGTTGCAACACACCATGGTTACAGCTGGGAGTTATGTATATTAAGGGAATAGTTAGGCGATTGCTTAATTTTCATTATTATTTTAAAGCATCGAAGCTTTGCACTAAAGCCGGGTTGTTCAATTTTATGCGACGCACGCAAGCAACTAAGGCTCTGACCTGTCGCTCGGCTCCTTGGGGTACACAAATGCTTTCACAAACATACACGCAGTGGCAAAATCAGTTAACGCAATGGGCACAAATTGACATCGTTTTTCACTAAAGCAGTATAACACAAATAGATTATACTACAAATTTTAACAAATTATATTGCCAAAAGGAAAAACAAAGGCTAGCAGGACGCGTGTAAATGCGTGTTGCCAAACCACGTTGCGAAAACGAACGGAAAAAGTTAGTTATTGAATCATTGCCGTTGGGCTTGACGCAGATACGAAACATGGCTCAGTTCAAGCTGAGGGTCTTCCAAAATCCCACAGGAATAACAAAAATGGTTTACCTAAAATACTCATGCGCTTAAAATTCCCAAAATTCCCGATTGTTACATAATCGCTCTAAAAATTTATTATAATTTTAGGACCTGGAAATTTATGGCATACATATGGTTACATCATGTCAGGTTATACGGGAAACACATCAAGATTTGCCCGTGAAGAGTGTTAAAAATTTTAAAATCATTTTGTATTGGGGCGTAAACTGCGATCGACTTCGACCATACTCTCGATTTAAAACGAGACGCTACATATGGACTTGCTCAACTGGAGGTCGCGTTAAATCGGGCGAACCTGAGCTAGTTTGTTCTGAATCCAGTTGGCGCCAAAAATGTCGTATCAACTCAAGTGGTTTAGAGGAAAATATAAAAGAAAAAGAACCGATGCTGCATCGGAGTCAGTCGACCTTAAGTTTCGCTCAGAGTGAGCGGTTCTGTCGGTTGTCGCCACTGTAGTTTTGTTTTCTTGTTTTCATTTTGCTTTCGGAGTTTTTTTGGCTTTTGGATGTCCCCAGGAGGGACTTTCGAAGTGCAGACGCGGCGAGAGGTCACTCCTGTTTCTCCTGTGTAAAACTAATTCATACAGGGCTGCAGTGGTAAGGCGTCCGGTGGCCGTCTTGTTTGTCCGCTACTGCATTAGCTCCAGAAAAGTACGGCTTTCAGGATTTTCATCCCGCCCTCAGAGCCTTTCTGATTTCACTTTCATAGGGTCGAAATTTTATAACTAACATTCGGTGAATGGATTTTTTTTACAGTCAGGAATGTCAATAGGATTTTGTGGCAGTAACAAGAAAGAAAGGAGTGGGGTGGGCTACAGGGATAAGGGAAGAGAAAACTAGCTAGAAAGTTGATGTTGACCTGGAGGCAGCCGCGATAATGACCAGCAGTTCAGTCTACAGTAAAAAATTGTCAGGGAAACCAAACCATAATTTAGAGGGATGCCCTGTGAAACTTCTAGTCATTTAGTAGCTGACCACCCTAAACAAAACGGGTCTTCCACACCGTGCAGACATTCGTTGTCCGTTGTGAACAAACAGTTTAGAGCCTCCTGGATTCGAGCGGGCATTTCTGCACGCTATAGAACCACGGACAGCCCAATGCCCGTTTTACATCTCTATTAGCTCCACTAAAAATTTTGTCATATATTTTGGAGCACAAAGAAGGGGTTTGGACGTGCATTGGGTGTCATTGAGGCTCTAGTGGCTCCAATTCTAACGAGCAGACGTCGTGCGAAGTGAAGAACGGAAAAGAGACACGGGAGACCAAAAGGCAGACGTGTGTAGCCTACGTGGTACCAAAGCTGTTTAGTCCCACCGTAGATTACACACGAACTAACACCACCAAATACTCACACAAAATTGTCCAACGATATTTCCAATGCTGCTTTTGTAGCTTATTCCTAAGGCCTTAGTGTGTCACCACTTAATATAATGCAGAATTTTTATTTCGTTAACTACAACAAATTACAAACTACACAAATTAAACACATAACCGGCTGAACCGTACTCACCTTGATTGCGCAACTTCTGAGGCCGATTGAAGCCTTGATCTAACTGCGCAACCGCTTAAATAACTTTTCTAAACCTTATTTCTTGGAATTCAAAAGAAACCTAGTTCTGAAATCTCTCTAACCCGTTAATTTTTAATATAATGGTTGCCAACCGGGTTTAGGTTTGCCAATTCTTAGAATTGTAAAAATCGCTCTCTAACATAAGTTTTAATTTTTGCGCTAGAGAACCCTTTTTATGAAATTCTTGGAATCCCTAACTCATAATAAATTTTAAGATTTTACGTAAAAATCAGCAGAAATACACTTACATATCCGCTAACGTAAGTGTAATGGTTAAGGCACCGAAGGCTTACAGTCAAATCTGATAGGTAACTAAACTATAGCCCCGGCACACAAATTTTAAAATTTTATATTATTTTACACTCTCCTAAAATTATAATTTCTAGAACCTATGAAGTTCTTATTACCAGAAATGATCGAGGGGATGGGGTCCGTAACTCCTTAACGGGTGGGTCAATTGAAGCCAAATTTTGTATGGATGATCTATAGTGTGCCCTGTGGGATTTGACATTAAAATCCCAATTTGACCCAATCAACCCCCTGCCAGTTACGACCACAATATTATACAGATTATATCTCTTTAAGCTTAGCATGCTGGGAATTTTTGAACAGAAAACAATAAGTTTTAAGGTTTTTATATAAAGACTCATACACTGACGCTATACACAGAACTCAATTAAACGTACACAGTTTTCACGTTGCTTACAAATAAAATACGACAGCAAATCAAATACATATATTACAACAGCGCTTGTAATAAATATAATACACAACGAATACACACTAGACAACAAATAAACAGATTTTGTTGATGACGCAAGATCCCATAGTAATTCTATTCCTAATATATTAGTGTAAAACAAAGCTCAGTCCAATGTGTAGGGGGTTGACCCGCTACAAGTGGTCATTTGCAAACCTAGTAGAGAAAGTTTTACCCTAGACAACCGAAGGCCCCCAATGGAGCTATCCGAAACTTCGAGCACATTCCCTTGTGAGTTTTCTTGTCAAATAACTAGGATCCCATATACAAATCATAATGCGCTCTCATGCCGTGCGGACACAGTGTGGATCGTCGGTACATTTTGAAGAAATAATAACTTCCGTTTGGTGAACACTGACACTCCGATGCGGGTGACGTGTCGTAGCCTTGCGAGTGTTATCCCCCTCGGCTCGTTATTTGTGCTCAATCGGGAAAGGCAGTTTTCTATAGTCACTAAGTAACAAAACTCTAATCGTTCAATATTTTGTTTACAACTTGCTAGTTGAAGAACATGGTAGCAACCACGTGCCTTCCAGAGCTGTGCAAATGACCGCGGGCTGGAGACCAATGCGATGTTGCCCAGAGATGCGTGAAAAAACAGAGAGATGTAGTCAGCTGCGAATTCGATAGTTGATACAATTTAAGCGCGTGCCGAGACCGCACCCCGTGGTCGATCCAATGTCCTGATGAGATCGTGAAAGTAGCACAGTCCCTCAAGTTTAATAAAATTTTAAAACGAGAATTTCTACACCGTGCACACACGGCAGGGGTCCTCATCAAACTCATTTTATCGTTGAAGGTAGGAAGGCCGGCAACGTCGTCCTGTACTCAGGAGGCGCGGCATGGGCTTTCTTGTTTCGTTGGTCCATTAGCCCCTATCTAACCATCTAGCATGTCAGTTTTACCTAATAACTATTTGGTTTATAGTCACACAAAGGTACAAAGGCTCTAAACGGGTCTATCGCAGGAGAGTCCAAGCTCAGATATATGCCTAAGAGCACAGACATGAAAGGCAACCGCGTAAACAAGCATTGTCTACACAAATGTTGTACTGACATGTAAAGCTGATGTGACACAATTTCGTGTCAATATGTTGTAATCTGATGCAATGCTGACATGACATTTTAGAAAACGCTGACGTGGTTTTGGTTTCCGCAGAACACGTCGACGGACTGATTATATAAATAACAATCAGGATCGGTTGTAAAATCAGTTTTTGTATTGTAATGTTGCTGTTTATTGTATTGTTTCATAATGATTATCGAATCATTGATTAAAATGTTTGTTTTCCCTCCTAGTTCTCCTTGTTTTGGACTCCTGATACATAACTTGTCAGTCAAGACTGTGACAAGGGTTTAGTGGCGATCAGGATTGTCTTCGTACAATCGGGCAGGGTAGTATCGATCGAACGCTTCGACCGGTCAACGTTGATCGACCTCCACATCAGTTCGGTCTCCCGTGATCAAAGCGATCCAATTAGATGGCTGAAACTCAGCAGCTGATCAAGCTCTTGCAGCAACAAATCGAATCGAAAAAAACGCCATCAACAACAAATGGAAACGCTGATGTCGGTGCTCAAGTCAAGTGCTCAAGAGCACGATTCAAGCCAGCAGTCGGGTAAGCCAGACATAGCATTTCCAAGCTTCACGCATTTCGATGCAAGCAGCGAGCTTTGGGCCGATTACTGGGCCCGATTTCAGACATTTGTTGTAGCGAACTCTGTTCCTGACGACCGTCGAGCGCAAATCTTGACGAATCAATCGCCGCTGGTGTATAAAACAATTTTGAAATTGGCAACACAACAAACGCCTTCCAATGGCATCAACGATTTAACAATGGACTAAGTTCGCGAATGCATGTCATAGCAATTCGATAAGAAGCGATTTACCGTTCGAGAGCGATTCAAGGTTTGGAGCGATCGCGAGCGGAAATGCGAAACGGTTCCAGAATTACCCGCACGAATTAGACAAGTTGCCACAACTTGCCATTTCCAATCAATTAAAGATGCGTTAGACGAAGCAATGCGAACTCGTTTGTTCGGTTCATAACGAAGCTGTGTGCTCAAAGCCTTGTTCAAGGTAAAGGATGACAAGCTAAGCTTCGCGAGAGCGGTCGAATTTGCGATCGAAACTGAGATCGCGAAGGAGACAGTTTATGGTGGCCAAACAAAGACGGTTAACGAACTGCGTGCGAAACAAACGAATCAACCAAAGCCGCACAATCAACATTTGTCGCAGTCAAAACAATTGCGCGATTTACAAAGTTCGGGAACGAGGAGCCAACGTGAATTTCCGAAAAGCACATGCGGTCGTTGCGCCAAAGCGGGCCATAGCGGCAAAGACTGCAGATTCAAGACCACTGTTTGCAACTTCTGTGGGAAAACGGGTCACATCGAGATTGCGTGCTTGCAAAAACGGAAATTGAAGGCGACACCACCACCGATCGAGTCGGTGAATATCATCAACCGAGGGCGATTGCGGGCGGTCAAGCGTCAACAGCCGGTTCCATCTTTGAAACAAACGCTGATATTGAGCGGTAAATACTTTAGCTTCGAGATCGACACCGGAGCGAGTGAAAACTTCATGTCTCAACACATGTGGCAGAAGTTGGGCAAACCGACGATCCGTCCGGCTAAAAATCAATACGAATCCGCTTCACAGCACCGACTACCAATCCTCGGCATAATCGATATGCACGCGGCGATACCTTCATCCAACGAAAAAAGGAAGCCCTTAATTTTGTAGTGACAAAGATTCCGAACCCCAATTTGCTTGGACGAGCGGCAATTCGACAACTTCGTTTGTCGGTGGATACCTTGATAGGAACTGATATGACCACGGAAACAACAGTCGGTTGGGTCAACAAGATTGGTGACGATTTCAAGCCGGATTGTTCGCTGCAGCAACAATGTCGCGGACTTTGCAACGAATTTCCCGACCTATTGAAGACGGAGCTAGGATGCTTGAAAGACTTTTCGCTCGAAATCCAATTCAAGTCTAATGTTATTCTTGTATTTTGCAAACCAAGATCCGGTCCGTTCGCAATCCGAGAAGACCTAGGTCAAGCCTACCTCAACGGCATTAATGCGGCGTTCACGTTATAAAGTTACCAACGTTTGGAAACTATGTACGCCACACAGTATCAGGCACACTGTTGACAACAGGGTGTCTTCTATACCCGCATGTTTTTAATAGCATAGGTAGCTAGTTATGCGTATTACACCTTCTCGACAGTGTCTGGCACACCGTGTCTTCTGGCAGTTTTATTGACAATGTTCAGAATTATTTGAGCAATTTTCATATGGGCTATTAAATACAAATATCGTAAATTTAGAAAAACTACATAGGAGAGTTGACTAAAAAACCGCATTAGTTACAGCCGGTGTCCGTTATAGTTAATTCGCGACAAATTGGTACCTAAGGGTGTGTACGACACTGTCAAGAAAAATGTAGTAGCTAGGGATGTGTGGTAACCCTCGGCAATTGATTTGCAATATGGTTGTCACCCTGACTGTATATACGGTAGGGTCGCGATTACAGGGGGACAAAAGTTCCAAACAGAGGGGACATTATAACGTGAACGCCGCATAAACGAGGGGTATGGGAACCTACACAATCCAACGATTATGGTACCCCGGTGGTTCCCATTCGCAAAGCACTGTTACCCGGGCAAACGAAACCCAAAATACGTGTGTGTGGAGACTACTTTGGAACAATCAATCCACAGTTAGAAACTCATCGCTATCCTCTTTCGCTTCCGGACGATTTAATGCGTAAATTGGACGGCGGTCACGTGTTTACGAAAATTGACATAGACGACGCATACAATCAGATTCCATTGGGTCCCGAGTCACAAAAACGGTTAGCGCTCAGTACGCACAGGGGCCTCTTGCTTCAAATGCTATTGCCTTTCAGGATCAGTTCGAAACCTGGACATTTTCGAGAAATAATGGACCAGTTGACCGGCGCCCTTCCGGGGGTGATGCTTTACCTGGATGACATTCTTGTCAGCGTGTCAACGGCGATGGAGCACCTCACTAATTTACGACGACTACTTCAACGACTTGATGATAAGGGACTGCGCTGTCGGTTGGAGAAATGCGTTTTCGCGGAATTTTCCCTAGAATACTTTGGCCATATTTTGTCAAAACGCGGTATCGCTAAAGGTAAGAAAGTCGACGCTGTGCTGGACACGCCCGTCCTGACTGGCACCTCTAGCCTCTGAACGTTTCCTGGATCAGTTCAATTTTATTCGAAATTTATTTCTAATTTGTCGACAATCACAGCGCCACTTCATCAGCTCATTCAAAAGGACACACAGTGGAAATGGGGATTCGAACAACAGGCCGCGTTTAAGGGTATCAAAAATGAATTGTGTAATGACAACATACTTGCGCATTATGATCCTGAGGTGACAATTGGAATTTCATGCGACGCGTCAAATGTCGGAGTTGGGGTGGTCTTATTCCATCGTTACGGTTATAATTTGTAGCGTCCAATCGCTTATGCTTCAAAAACGCTATCAAAGATGCAACGAAACTACGGTCAAGTACAGAAGGAAGCATTGGCCATTGTGTTTGCGCTGCACAAGTTCCATCAGTTCTCATATAGCCGAAAGTTTGTATTGGTAACCGAACACAAACCGTTGCTTGCGTTACTCGGTCCTGCGAAACCAACACCAGCTTTGGCAGCGAATCGATTAGCACGGTGGACCCTGAGGTGACAATTGGAATTTCATGCGACGCGTCAAATGTCGGAGTTGGGGTGGTCTTATTCCATCGTTACGGTTATAATTTGTAGCGTCCAATCGCTTATGCTCAGCATTGGCCATTGTGTTTGCGCTGCACAAGTTCCATCAGTTCTCATATAGCCGAAAGTTTGTATTGGTAACCGAACACAAACCGTTGCTTGCGTTACTCGGTCCTGCGAAACCAACACCAGCTTTGGCAGCGAATCGATTAGCACGGTGGACCCTGACATTAAATCAATACGACTACAGTATCGAGCGTCGGAGAACCGTTGATCATGGAAATGCAGATGCGCTCAGCCGTCTGACGATGGGGCCTGATACTCAATTCGAACGGGGGAAGACTGCACTGATGTCGATACAGTGATCGCAACTGTCAAACGCTTCACAAGAGAAGGTTGGCCGCAACAGCGACGACCATATGAAATGAGTGTGCGAGACTTTCAACCAGTGGACGCGTTAAGTAAAATCGCGGACTACTTGTCAGTGGTCAACGGCTGTTTATTTTATGGCGCTCGCCATGTCATCCCCGAAGCATTGCGTTTTCAAAACCTTGAAATCTTACATCATGGACATTTTGGGATGCAGCGGATGAAGCAACTCGCCAAAACCGTTTTGTACTGCCCATGAATCGACTCTGAGATCGTTTCTCTATGCCGTTAATGTAATAACTGTGCCGAACATCAATATAATCCACCGAAGAAGCCTGTGCACCCGTGGGTGTTTCCTGAAAGGTCATGGAGTCGTGTGCACGTTGATGATGGGTTAACTTTTTAGGCAGCAACAGGTTGGTCTTTCTGGACGCGTATTCGAAACATTCGTGTATTCAACTAGTGCAGTCAGTTATTACAACAAGACTGCTCACTTCGGATTTCCGCATGCCTTAGTTACTGACAATAGCACCTTTTTCACTTCACAAGAGTTTAAGGAGTTGTGTCGTTCTCGGGGTATCCACATCTCACTGGGGGGCGCGCCATATCACCTTACGACGAATGGTGCGGCCAAGCGTCTTGTGCAGAGTTTCAAAATGCCTTAAAGAAATCAACGCTGCCTCCGAAAAACGAGCTAAAAGAATGCTTAATGCAATACAGATGAACGCAGTTGCCGAACAGCGAGTATTCGTCGAGTGAACTCCTCAATTGACGACAAATCCGAGCGCTGATCGACACACTAACTCCTTCGCCCGCTCATCAGGCTCAAGCGCGGCAATCTATGACTTCTTCAAAACAGCAAGGCGCTCAAGCCGTCGGTCCGAATTACGACGTCGGCTCCGAGTGCTACATGTTATATCATGGACCGCGGCGGGACAGTGATCTGCGTTGGATTCCGGCAATTATAAAGAAACGTGGACCTCGCTGTGTGAATGTCCGAGTCTACCCGCATGGACCAGTGTGGCAGTGTCATTTGGATCAAATCCGGCCACGATATGATATGGAAGAAGACATGGAGCCGGGTGACGAAGTGACGCCCATTCCAGCATTGGCTAACTCTGCAACGTTCGCAGACAACAGAAACACCTCGCTGCGGCCACCCAGAAACCCACGGTTACCGGGCGGCAATGATTATGGACCGCACAACCCCTTCAACACGACAACCAAAGCCGGTGGTGCGTCAATGTTGCTAGAATGTTGCTAACTCAACGTGGAAGAATGTACTGACATGTAACGCGGATGTGTCACAATTTCGTGTCAGTATGTTGTAATCTGATGCAATGCTGATATGATATTCTGGAAAACGCTGACGTGGTTTTGGTTTTGCGCAGAACACGTGGACTGACAGATTATATAAATAACAACCAGGATCGGTTGTACTACCAGTTGTTGTATTGTAATGTAGCTGTTTATTGTATTGTTTCATAATGATTATCGAATCATTGATTAAAACGTTTGTTTTCTCTCCTAGTTCTAGTCGTTTTGGACTCGTGATACATGACTTGTCAGTCAAGACTGTGACAAAGGTAAACACTGGACCAGTGGCTATCTGGGCCGTTGTTTTGAAGGGGCAAAATGGAAGGGGAAACTTTATTTTTCTACAAATTCGGTTGAAGGCCCCAGGGCCTGGCATCACTAGTAAGACATTAGTTCTGGTACCCTGCGCGGTGCCAGTATTTAGTGTTGCACCAAAGAGTGCCTATGCAATACATCACCTCATAAATAAATAAATTGTTGATGTGTGTGTCTATTCATGCGGCGTATACGTTATATAGGCCCGCCATATGAAAGTTTTGTCTCACCTGGGTGTCTCTGCCGCCATCAATTATATGGTGTCTTGAACACCATACTGGTTACGGTGGTATTTTAAGATAGTGTACATAGGTACTGTACTATCGATAATTCTAATAATTTTCTGACAATTTGCCCGGCCCCGGTGCGCGTGTACCCAACCCGCGGATTGGGGCGACTTCATCCTAGCAAGAAAACAATAGTCCAGGTTCCCTGGATACCGGCGCACCGCACGTTTTGTTGGCAAGCAGCGCGCGTCCCACTTATTATATGAAAATTTCATTTAAATGAGCGTACAAAATATTTAATAAATTATTTATGCCAAAGTATTGCCCATAATGAGCAAGATCCAGCCCTGCCGACAATCGTAGTTTCATCGAGAGAGCTGGGGAAACCAGTCGGAATTGGAAACTCAAAGAAAGTAACTTAGACCTCAAACCCTAATTGTGACGCCCGAATTTCCAGCATTGATGAGCCTCATGGATCCATTCTCCCATGTTTGCATGGAAGGAGGAGATTCATTCGAAACTTGGAACTCGATAGCGAAAGAAAACACTAAACGAAAACCTCAAAAACTATAAATTTTAAACAGTAGAGAGAGAAACACAACAGTCCTGCTCGCTAGTATTAGCCAACTGGTCCCGATGATTCACTGGCGGATCATCTTAAATGCACTCTGTACACTGTACACATGTAGCCCACGTGGTCCTAGGAGTGTTTAGTACCACCGCAGATTACACACGTACTACACCAAAATACTAAAACAACGACGGGATTTCCAATACTGCTTTCGTAGCTTATTCCTAAGGTCTCAATGTGTCACCACTTATAATGCAAATATTTTATTTCACCCACTAAAACAAATTATAACTTTTACACACATGAAACACATAAACGGCTGTACTCATCTTGATTCCGCAGCTTCTGAGGCCGACTGAGGCCCAGATCTAGCTGTGCAACCACTTAAATACCTGAGCTATAAGTGTACGCCCAATTTTCTTCTTATTGATTTCTCTAAGCGATCGAAAATTACATAATAATTTTTTCTCTGGTTCCACGCCCCCAAAATTCTCTCTAAAAGCTAAATGAATTTTAGTCGTTAGAGAATAGGTTTTTATGATTTTCCCCGAATTCCTAAGTATGAACAAGCAGATACACATACACATATCCGCTAATGTACGCCTAAAACTAAGGGCACCCAACCTAGCTTTTTGGACGCCTTGAGGTCTATATTATATCATTTTTCACCCGTTGACCCAGGGAGTGGTTTAAACTTGCATTTTGGGCGAAATATCGTCCTTCTGTTTTGGTCATTGACGTTATTAGCATGCCTTGTTGCAGGTGTGATAATGATAATTACGACGCTTTTATTTTGCTTCTGTCCAAATGGGTATTGTATTCAATAGGTTTCGCTCCATTTGTATGATCGCCATTTTATCTTTTCGCCAAAAACACATAATAAAATATTTGACGATTAAAATATGTGTAGATATATCTATCACATCCAAAGTTTACACGATAACAAGGTCCAGATGCGCAATGGGATGGTCCCAGACAGGACGCTAATCCAACACATAAATCAAGGTATAAATCTTTAGTTCAATATTCTAACCTTTGTTCTGAGTTCCGTCCAAGCACGCATCAGTTGGCAACACGAATAATTATGTGTCACATATGAAACACATAAACGGCAGAACTGTACTCACCTTGATTGCTCAGCTTCTCAGGCCGACTGAGGCCCAGATCTAACTGTGCAACCGCTTAAATACCTGAGCTATAAGTCTACTCCCAAATTTCTCCTTATTGATTTCTCTAAGCGATCGAAATTACATAATAAGTTTTCCAAGTTTTACTCTGGTTGCACGGCCCTAAAATACTCTCTTAAAGCATAGTGAATTTTAGTCGTTAGAGAATAGGTTTTTATGATTTTCCCCGAATTCCTAAGTATAAACAAATTTTAAGATTGTATTCTAAAATTTAGCAGATACACATACACGTATCCGCCAATGTAGGCCTAATGCTTACGGCACCCAACCATACATGGCGGCAGAGGGGGTAGGGGTAACCCCCCTGAGGTCCGGTCCCCCCCCCGCGGCCGAGAAGCCAGGGGGGTTACCCAAACCCGCGCGAACCCCAAAACCCCCCGCCTCGACCAGTTTTGAGGCCGGACCCTAGCGCAGAAACTGAACTTATAGGCGAAAAATATGGCTGCTAGGACCAAAAAAAGGCCCACCTAGGAAAATGTGACTGGCCAGGGGGGTTAGCCCCCCCGGGATAGCCTCGACCCCCCCGTGGGGGCCTCTAGCTGCACTGGCATGACCGACCGCCGCCATGTATGCACCCAACCCTTACACTCAAATTCGATATATTTCAATTCTATGCCTTAGCCTCACATCAAACTCTTTAATTCTGTTATTGCCTTGAGAACTCCCTGAATATTAGCTAAGCCTTAAAATCCTCCTGCGCCCTGTATAAAAATTCCAGCACAAGCTAAATACATTAAATGCACATATAAACACAAACACATGTACACAAGATTTTTCCCACATAATAAATTCATAAACATATTTATACATAATCACACTTCTTGTATTGATATATACACGTACACTAAATATACCTTCGCAACACATTTATCCATAGCGCATAGTAAACACTAAATGCATGGTACAAACAATAAACAACAAACATTTATACAGCAACCAGTTATGCATTGTACCTTTAGTAAATTGCAGCTTGATGTTGAAGTTAAGGCCCTTTTGGGTATAGAGTAGATAGGTACGAACCGTTACATTACCCCCTCTTCCGCATAAAAATTTGTCCCCAAATTTTCTTAAGTTTAGATTGAGAATATTATGCGCATAGTGCACTTGTGCATGCACTATGCATGCATGCGCATGTGCATAGCGCATAGCGCATTGAGCACATAATGCGCATCAGCTGTAATTTACAAATGTAAAGATAATCAAGTACTCACATCAGTCAATAATATCCTATTTATAACCTTTCATATCGTTTAATTATATGATGTTTCACATAAGCCGATTTACCAATTGTTCAGCACGAATAATTTATCATTTTTCAATGTTCGCGATATTTAAACTGCTAGAGACTTCGCCGTCTATTCACTACCACCGTGATAATTGTTTATTGTTGAGACCAAAACCACATGCTTATTTCGATGACTGTTTATCAAAAAACCGTTCAATTTGATCCATTGCGATAGATATTTTTTTGCCAAGTCGGAAATGTAATTACACATAGAATGACGTAATAAAGTTGCTGAGGAACAAAACATCAAAGATGTGCGAGACTGTAATAGTTTGACCGTTTTTTCGGTTTATGAGATGTACATGCTGATTTGATACGCATTGTGTTGACGTGTCTACAACCGGCGATGAAATCATGCTATAATACAGTCACTATTTAACATATCTCACTTCGATTCACATGAGTGTTTCTTTCCAGCATTGTCCACGTGTGTTGATCGACTCACATAAGTTTATATATATAATTTTGACAGGTAACTGCACACTCTTGTCCCCAATAAATACGATTTTACACATAGTCATCAAATTGCTCTTTTATTATTATTTTTATGCAGGCTTTTTAAGTTCACACCGAAAGATATTCATAGAAACGACATCATTACCTCACAGCCGAATTCCGAGCTCGCTATTTATCATTAAATGGGCAAAATTTCACAGCCATGCATTCACAAGGCTGAAATTTGACAGCTATGTATTCATATTTATTTAAATTTTCACATTTATTGATTGGTATACGTCAGAAAAGAAGTGTAACGGCCGCCCATTAGCTGCTTTGTAATGAGCAACCGTATGGTAGAGATACTTTTCTCTTTGTTTGGGCTATTAACGGGCTACAATTTGTTTTAATATTGCATTTGATTAAAACATTACTCGAGTCCAAATACTGTTACTGACTGAGCATGATGCCAAATACAAAGGATCATAAATTTTTCCAGGTCATTAAGAATTATAACGATACATTATCAAAATTCAACACAAGTACTCATATATACACAGGAGTACACAGGCATACATGTTATCCAAAAATGGCCTTTTAGCGTTTTAATGGAACGTCTTAACGATGATCACTTAACTTTAAAATTTAGTCATGGGTTCTAAATAAATAACAGTGTATAAGCGAAAACATATATGTTGACTTTTTTAACTTTTAACCTCATTGTTTGCAGCGCTGCCATAAATTTTGACCACCCTCTCGTAGCAAAACACAGGGTCACATTGCAAAAACCAAAAAAATATGGCGTCCATTCTATCGCTGTGTCATAATCTTTCTAGCCTCTAAAGGTGTCTGAAAAATCAAGACTGTTTTGAACGACTTGACTAATGTATTCGAAATGAACACGGCATAAAGCTTATATTCCACCGATAGTAGCATTCACATAAAAATTTGACTATAATATAAAAATTACACCAGTTAGGAGTTTTCTATTTATTTAATTATTTTAATTTCCCAACTTCTGATTTTATACGTGCTGATTTATAAAAAACTATCTTCTGTAACAATGCATACGCGTGTCAGCTGAACCAAACTACCACAATTTTCAATCTCCCTCAGCAAACAACATAAAGTCACTTAGCAGCTACGTAGCTTCAACAGTGGTATCAACATCTTAATATTTTTGATGTATATTTATTATTAAAATCTATACATTTTATTCGTGCACACGCATCGCGCACTGTATGTGATGAAAATTAAAAAAATTAATTTAGAATATATTTTCAGTTTCACTGCTTTATAGGCCACTGCAACAGTTTGTGTTTTCAATATAAACATTTGACAACGAGCCACTTGATATATTTCATAGCTAATTTATTGCTTGAACCTTTAGTTTAGCATCCAGCGTGCTACGATACAGTTGATGCAAACAAAAACCGATCAAGCAATCCCTAGCATATTTTGCTATTCACGCCGCGGTCACACAGGAACATAAAATCCCCTGCGTGTTCATTTCAAAAATATATAGAGCCACAATGACATTGCACCCCCCGTGTGTCTATATTTGTGGTACAGGCACACGAGGTTTAATTCCCCTCGTGTGTCCTTTTTGTTTTACTGGAGAACACGAAAAAAGCGAGACTCACAGGAACATAAATTCTCCCTGTGGGTCAACCTAGGGTAACCAGAGCCACTAAAAGGACTTTTGAATTACCGCCAATGTCCTTAATGATCTAGGATGTTGGATTTCTAATCTAGGAATAGGTAAAAATTCCGCAAATTCCTTGAGTTTTAAAATGAGATAGAAAAATTTCACACAATAGTCCAAAGGCACAAAACACCAAAAATGCACACATAAATGTAAATTGATAAAACTACATATATTAGGGTTCACTCGAGAAAAATTAATTTTTTTGGTCATTTTTACACGGGATTATGCCCCAGAGGAAACATATATACCGAAACAAAGTCGAACTGGATGGCCACTAAACCGGAGCACAGTTCGCAAACAATTTGTTGATAAAGTACACATATTTAAAATAGGTAGGTACAGGGTTTGAGAACCGACCCAACATTTATTAATTTTTTACCCTTGAGAACAAGATGTATTGCATACAGGAGGCTAGGTGGCCACTAAACCGGTACCTAGCCGAAGACAAACGGTAATTATGTATAAAGAACACATATTTAAAAGACATGCTATCAGAACATCGAGCGTGAGTTTTTTCGAGTGAGTGGTTCAACACGAGCACTGAACCAGTCCACCCGAAACTGTTGCTCATACCTCGCCTTGGTTGAAACTGCCTACCATGAATGCCGTCAAGAGAACATCCTCACTGTTGTGTGACCTCAAGTACACGGCTGATTTTCATCACCTGGCTAGCGCAGGGGACATAAAATGTCTTCCGTGAGCAACTTGAGCTTAAAACTGAGAAAGCTTCCTCTCCGATTACACCAACAAGGACTAGTACACACATCCAATTATGAAATACTAAAGTTTTTTGAAACAAAAACCACGGCATTCATCGAATTTAAAACTAAATCTTAATACTGAATGTGTGGATTAGTTCCTTCCTCTAGGTTTAAAAATCTCTTTTAAATTTTCGGGAACACTTATTTTTAAGTTTCATCAATTTTTTTGTCAAAGGCATATTTTTTTACCAAGTGTCAACAAGGTCCTAAAATTTTTGTAAGGTTTTTCTCTTTATAAAAATAGTTTTAGTGTAAATACCAGAAACCCCGTTTGTAAACACGTAGCGAATTAGATAAACCTCATCAGATTGACGTTTAGGTAAAAAAATATTTTATCCGTAAATACATTGCTCCGCATTTAGATTATAGACCCGTTTTAAAAATCCCTACTTAAAATCAGCTAAAATTCTGGTTTTATTTAAAGTTTCGAATAAGTTCCCTTTTTGATTTTGCTTGGAACATTACCACCTAATGAGATTCCACCGATATTCATATGTGGCGCGATACCCAACCACTCAAAACTGTTTTTATCTTTTCATAAATCAATAAGTTTATAACTTACCTGGGTTTTACTTACTCCTATATGTCCTTTTTGTTCGAACGCCCTTTCATAAATGTCTTTGATAATTGCCATATGTAATGCGTCAACGGAATATTGTTATACTATGGACTAGAGACCATAAACACAAATTTTTGAACCTCTAAATCCCTATAAGCATCAACTGAGAAGCATCGCTTCTCCATAAACAAATAGTAACAGATTTATCATACTTACTTTGAAAGTTCATTTCCAGTACCTATGAACTCATTTTCACTAGGCAACGACACGAAAGTTAAAATGAGTTTATTTTAAGTGTATTTAGAACAGTTACATTTTTCTCAACAAAGTTTGGACTTAGAGTTTAGTGAACAGATGGTATCACATATAGTAACACAAAGTCACCGCACCATACTCATGCAATATCAAAACCGAGTATTATACCTTGATGTTCGACCGTTAATTTTTTGCTACCATATCACTGATAAGCCTAGGTTAGGGCATAAAGCGAATACTTAACCTCAACAATTATCCGTTCGTATACTAATTTAAAAAGATTTCTAAATGATGTTTAATTTAATTTGTAATTTGCATCAATGCCGGAACTGTAAATCATTAAATTATTCCACTCATAAAATGTACACCCGGAACTTGTGCACTAGTTCTAGATATGTAAACGTATGGAGCAATCAGGTATGACTGACAAAGTTTGTTCTCATATTGATTTAATTGTTTCCATAAAACATTTATGCCCTTAAATTTCAAAGTTGAACTCAGATAGTATAAAATAATTTTTTTAATTAATGTCAAACAATCTGAAACGTTTGTGAACTAAACAGTCTAACATGCACGGAGTTTGTTTTACATTTAGCCTCAAGTTCGGATTACTATTGCTATCCAAATCTCAAAATTTAAATAAAATGGTCCGAGAATTTTGGTTCAGGAATCCTTGGATATAGTTCGTTTCAAATAAACATTTCAATATTCTCGCGAATCTAATGAATGATGTTCTGTCATTAAAATTATAGCATATTTTTTATAAAAGTTTCTGGAAACTAATAAAAAACTGATATGAATATGTACTAGAGCAATTTTTTGCACCAATAACAAGTTCTTGGAATAAATAATTATGTTATATTACCCAGGAAAGGACTAAAAAACTGACTATTCTGGCTTCGATTTTCCTTTTTAAACGTCGCACGAATTCAGCAGTAATTTTTGAACCGCTTGAAGACTCAAAGTGGATCAGACAGAAAGTATTTTTCTTTATCCTAGTACTGCTACCAAAAACAAGATACTTCATTGCGGCTGTATATAGATTATCAAAATCAATTCGCTTTGCGAAAAACTCCTGCCGTAATGGCAATAAATTAAACACCAGCTTACCTGAATCTGCCAATACCTTTTGAAGTTTACTACAGTCCCTAACTTCGTTTTTGACCAATAATGAAAATATACTGGATTGCATGGCACTATTTCGCGAAAGTGTAGGCTTTTGTAATAATGTTTTCTGTATCCCATAGCAACATCCCCGTAACGAGCGTAAAATTCATTTTTTGCAGTGGTTGGTAACCATTACGAAACCTAAACACCTGTAGAGCAAACACATACAAATAAATACATCGCATGTTAATACATCAACACTAATTATGACAGATACATACGTCGCGTCACGTGTTATGAGCATTATTGTACCCTCTATCGTTTCATTTCGAGATTTAGATAAAATCACGCAAGTAGGTTTATCATGAATAATAAATTGTCTCCGTTCCTTCAAACGCGGTATCAAATTTTTACTCCTTCTAAACGCACAAATACTATCGTGTCTACTCAAAGATGTCTCAATAAAGCACTCCGTAACCATTTCCTTCTGATAAAAATTAATTTTAGTACCACTTGTCCTCTCACGATCAACAATGTTGACGTTCACAGATATTTGAGTTTGTTTAATGTTACCAACTAACCTAATATTCGATTCTCAATGTTTAGCTATCTTACTATTCGTAGTTTTTATTTGACCATAAGAATACACGGCCACCAGATCTTTTTTCTTTGAGTTATGCAGCGTTTACGTTATAAAGGACCCTCAATGTGAAAGTTTTGTCCACCCGCAGTGTTTCTGCCACCATCAAATATATGGTGTCCTTGATATCATGGTGTTGTGATTGTATTTTCAGTTAGTATACATAGGTAGTGTAGTGTCGTTAATAGTATAGTGTAGACCACACCATAAAATTTATATGGTGTTAGCTATACCATGCTGTTATTTGCAATCCTTATATAATGTGTTTGTGGATGGTGTCGTTGAAACCGTCAGTAATAAACAATAGGTAAATTTAGCCACTATAATTAAGTTGACGGTGTCTGGTACACTGTTTGTTGCATTCTAGAGTGTAGGTATATACCGTATACCACTGGATGGTGAGGTCTAGACCATTGGGGGACAAAACTTTCTCATGAGGGGTCCTTTATAAGGTAAATGCCGCATTACGTAAACAAAAGATATCAACATGTTTCCGCATTGACTTGTCATGAGAACTTTTTGATATAACTTTAACGTTAGCGTCCGACAGCATATTCCATTTCATGTTACGATCGTTGCACCTGAAAACTGTCTGAACACCCATTCGGGTTTCCGTATTTTGGTGTATATTCGACACTATATTACATGTAGAAAAATTACTAGTAGTCCATGGCTTATTTACTATCGCTACCTGTCTCAAATTTATCTTGCAAGCAACGGTACTAGGAATTTTGAAATTACTCACAGACGTGTCATTCCATTCCATATGTTAATTCGAGTCCAGAGAGTTATGTTTCTCAATCCAACTAGTGTGTAATTTACTGGCGATTAACCTTAAGTGTTGGTCCGAAGTTTGTACCTCAGTCGAACGTATAGACTTTTCAATACACTCATGCTCACGCGCCACAGCAATAGCCGCTTGAAATGACCCAGGCCTGGCAATTAGCACAAATCGCCGAATTGTTTTATTTAATCCGCACATAAAATTTCTAAGGCGATAGTATCCCTATTCTCACTCGACAATGTAGGGTAGGCTTTTGTTACTAGACGTTCAATATCCTTTGCATAAATATCTACTGACTCGCTGATACCTTGCCACCTCTCCCTCAATTGTGCAACAATTATAGGTGACATACTTCGGTACCAAAATTTCAAATAAATTGGTTTTCAAAAGATATAACTTTTCTTAATTTCACATGACATATTTTCCCACTTCTAAGCAGCTTCGCTCCGAAAAAAGGCAGCCAGTATACGAGCCATATCATCTTTTGACCAATCATTAGCAAAGGAAACACGTTCAAAATACCTATCCATTTCTCAAAATCTTCTCCACATTTTCCGTAATACAAACGGATGTCATCAGTGTCAAAAATAACAGATCGGTTTTGCCGCGGCACAACCACACCGTGTTGACAAAATCCCGTGTTCTCCCGCAAATTTTATTTCAGATATATTGACCACCTGGGTCTATCCTAATTTATCACAAAGCGATTATTTTTCCAAAACACTCAAAACATAAAACAGATTTTGGGTTTTGATAGGCTCGTTTTCATTCCTGGCTCGCGGCACCAAAATGTAGCCTACGTGGTCCTAGTGGTATTTAGTGCCACCGTAGATTACAGACGAACTACACCAAAATACTAAAACAAAATTCTCCGACGGGATTTCCAATACTGCTTTCGTAGCTTATTCCTTAGGTCTCAATGTGTCACCACAGATAATGCAAATATTTTATTTCACTCACTAAAACAAATTACAACTTTTACACACATGAAATACATAAACGGCTGAACCGTACTCATCTTGATTCCGCAGCTTCTGAGGCCGACTGAGGCCCAGATCTAGCGGTGCAACCACTTAAATACCTGATCTATAAGTGTACTCCCAATTTTCTTCTTATTGATTTCTCTAAGCGATCGAAAATTACATAATAATTTTTTCTCTGGTTTCACGCCCCCAAAATTCTCTTTAAAAGCTAAATGAATTTTAGTCGTTAGAGAATAGGTTTTTATGATTTTCCCCGAATTCCTAAGTATAAACAAGCAGATACACATACACATATCCGCTAATGAACCCAACCCAGCTTTTTGGACGCCTTGAGGTCTATATTATATCATTTTTCACCCGTTGACCCAGGGAGTGGTTTAAACTTGCATTTTGGGCGAAATATCGTCCTTCTGTTTTGGTCATTGACGTTATTAGCATGCCTTGTTGCAGGTGTGATAATGATAATTACGACCCTTTTATTTTGCTTCTGTCCAAGTGGGTATTGTATTCAATAGGTTTCGCTCCATTTGTATGATCGCCATTTTATCTTTTCGCCAAAAACACATAATAAAATATTTGACGATTAAAATATGTGTAGATATATCTATCACATCCAAAGTTTACACGGTAACAAGGTCCAGATGCGCACTGGGATGGTCCCAGACGGGACGCTAATCCAACACATAAATCAAGGTATAAATCTTTAGTTCAATATTCTAACCATTGTTCCGAGTTCCGTCCAAGCACGCATCAGTTGGCAACACGAATAATTATGTGTCACTGTGCAGAAATTCACTTTGGCTTCGCACACAATATCTATATATGCATAAGATTGACCTGGTTTGGTTCCACGCCCAGGCGAAATAAGACCCTCCGATATCATTTTCTCTGATTTTGTTTTGAATGCGTTTTTTCGGAACCACCAAAATTCGTGTACCTACCTACCAATGTAGCAATGACAGCATTGTATATTCGCAATTATTTTATTATATGCAAGACTGTTTTATTGTAACTACAGCGCATCATATTGTGTCCTGGATCATGCTGCACTAGTCCACAGCATCCTTTAAAGCTATTTTTGGATTGATTTAAATGTAGTTTAACGGATTCTACAGAAACTTGCGCAGGTTCCACAGTCGCAGTTCTTGAGCTTTTCTTGATAATTACCATTGGTTCGTAAATCTCAAAATAAGGCTTGGGTATCTCATCCAATTCCTTTTCGCTGATACACTCACTATACTCGCTTTTTTGGGCTCGATTACTACAAATGTCTGAATTCACACGCTATTCGGCTCTCGACACTATGTCGTTTCCTCGTATCTCGTATCCATTTTCAGTCATATACTGATCACATCCTCATCCCTACTTTACACACAATTCAGACAGACCTGCCACGACTTTCGCTTTCGGCCACACGCAGGCTCATTCCCCACACAAAACGGGTTGCGAGATACAATCTACTATACTTGACTAGTTGTACTCGAATATTTCTGCGGTAACCAGTTGGTTCTGTTGGGTGCGAGAGGTGCCGTAATGTGCCATCGGTCCGAGGCTGGAATGTGACCCTGAACGTGGCGGTATTGATAAAGGTCACTTAATTATACCGAAAGGATCCGTCTTTGTTTTCAGGCCAGGCAAGTTTCTTCGAAAAGTCACCCAGTCTGAACAGCTGGTCTATCTTTCCCGGGTGGCAGTCCCCGGACCTGACGCCACCCAAAGAGAAGTCTTTCGTCTCTCTAAACTATTCACGCCCTCGAGAGTAAACCTTAGGACATCACCAAGAGTATATATGCATGATAGCAGTTAGCATGCATGCACGCGGCCCAAAGCCCGGGTAGATAAGAGGAGTTTGGTATCTCGAGGGGATTTAGCTGTCGGCGGGAAGGGGGTAGGTGTTCAGACGAAACATTTTCTAAATTGTTTGGAATTAAAGATTTTCCATATTTTTTGTCAATTTTCCCGCAAATGTTTGCCAAATTTTTCGGGGTCTTGCGGCGTTAGGGGGGTCGGGATTGCGGAGCCTCAGGTTGCGATAAAGGTACCTCCTAGGTGGGGAGGCGGATCGGCGACAACCAGAGGGGTATCCGGGCCTCAGGTGTGATAATCGTTCTCTCCCATATCCAGCCTGTATGGACAGTCAGTATATATAATATATACACTTTGCATGAGGTCAACAGTGTCTTTCTACGCATAAAGCAATGACCTAGACACCGAGCGTCTCGAATAAAAAGCGTCTTAGATGTAATATCAAATAACTACAGGGAGATAACTCTTTTAACCGCAGAGGGCCTTCAGTACCCTCCTTGAATTGGCTGGCTAGCCAGTTTTATTCAACGCCGTATGTAATATGTTACTAAGACAGTTGCAAAAACGCGATTGTGGGGAACATTATTGATCATAGTGTGTCCATGTGAGATGTGTGAAATGATGGCTTGGGGTGGCATAGAAGCGAGGTGGAGTGTCAAAATTTTCTCAAGCTCATGCTTTTCATCGAATTTGCTAAAATTTTGCACAATAAATGCTAGTTTTCTCATTTTTTTTGCAATTTCCAAAATTTTTCTGCTCATTCAGAGACGGGGGTAGGACTGTACTTTCAAGGGTGTTAAAATTGCTTGAGGACGATTCGGCTCTCGGGGTAAACACTACTTCTATGCACATCTATACAGTTATACACAGCCCCTGTTCGGATGGCCCCTGAATTAAAGATCGGCATAATGTACGGATCGTATAAGAACGTAAACTAAGGCTGAGGCCTTGTGTGTCGAGAATGATTTGATGTACTTTTGATTTACGCCCTTCAGGGTTCACTTTGGCCTGATAATTCATGCGGGATTGAATTTAATGAGCAGTGTTTCAGGGTAGATGGCCTTCGTCAGTCACTGTCGAACGCTGAACCTTATGCGAACAGCGGGTATATTACAGAACAAACAACCCGACAAGTGCGATCAAAACGTTACTAACGTCCTAAGGATGGTCGGAATTTTTGGTTTAGATGGTCGCGGGTGGACGGGGAATGTTCGTCCGAAGCCTGTCGTCTGAAGTACTTGCCGTACTGTAGCAATGACCACATAAGGAGCATATCAGTTGTGTTCGACCGAAAAGTTGTGGTAGCCTAGCGAGGAAAATTAGCAAGACTTGTTTAACACAAGGCATCTCACGCCTGGACAACTGGTGGTTGTAAACAGTATAAAAGCCATAGGGAATACAGACCAAAGGTTCCAATTGAAACACCAGTGGTCTATGGCGGTGAGCCATTGCGCGAGACAAAGCATGCGGCTTCGGACTGACAAGGGTGTCCACGTCCCATCCAAAGATTGGCTGGAGCTGACTTCTGTTGTAACAGATGTGGGCGTGTCACGAACGTTGCGACGGTTAATACAGAGTTTAGCGGACTGTTGTCTAATTTTCGTAGTGCAGAGACTAGAAGGACAAATGTAGTACGGCGAACAGTTGGTGTGCTTAGCTTACAGTCACGGATAGAATCACTGCGACTGCTCGGATTGATGAAGCCTAGTGTGCGAGCTTGAATTTGTTGGGCGAACAACGCCTAATAGACAAACATCGATGAATGTGACCAGGACTGAAAGTTGTCACAGAAGTGGTAAGCGGGACTAGTGTGGTCGATTGATACTAATGTATGTTTGAAACACACGCGGCAACGATGATTACAACTCTTCACGTTATTATAAGCGACCCATTAGGCTCTTGGTGTTCGCGAACAAACCACTTTATTTCAAATTCTACAAATTTTCTTTCTAAAAAATTTGGGTAATTTTTCATAATTTTCGAGAACACAAAAGGCTAGATTTCATTCGCGACCACCGCGGTCGCGAACACTTTTACGCTGAATTTTAATTGACCGAAAAGCGTTCCATAACAATTTTTGTATCGAATTAAAATATAGGATTGTTGGCGGGGTGACCTAAGAAGTTACAGGCGCATTAACGCTGATAAATACCCAAGCCTAACATACAGGCTGAATTTACTTCGATCCAGAATTGCTGCAACCGTGTTAGTTAGGTACGCTTTTGCTGTTTTTTGAGATTCACTACGTTTTCCTTAATAGAAACTACTAAGTTGCTATTGTGACGTATTGAATCCTCGTTCAAATGTTTGTTCCAATTATCTGATCTTACCGCCTTATGTGTATTTCACTCGCATCTATCCTGATAAAATTTCTGTGGTAAAATAAATTTCTGCGTCATCTTAGTCACCTTGAACTTATTGACGTTATGAAAAGATAAAAACAGTTTTGAGTGGTTGGGTATCGCACCATATGTGAATATCGCTGGAATCTCATTGGATGGTAATGTTGCAAGATAAATCAAAAAGGGTACTTATTCGAAACTTTAAATAAGACCAGAATCGTAACTGATTTTAAGTAGGTATTTTTAAACCGGGGCTATAGTCAAAATACGGAGCAACGTACTTCCAGAAAAATGTCTTTTTCACATTTTTCACATAAATTTTGTGGAATTATCTGCATGTTAACACACGGCGTTCGAGTTATTGCATTTACACTAGTTTTATAAGAAGGATAACTAAAAAACCTTGGAAAATTCGAGACCTTCCTTATACTTGGTAAAAAAACTACGCGCTAAAATAATTGATGAAATTTTAAAAATAATGTTCCCCTAAAATTTTAAAAAGAAAATTTTTAAACCTAGAGGAAGAACCTAGTCCACATATCCAATTTTAGGATTTCGTGTAAGATGATTATAAAGTTTTTTATTCATAAAAATATGAATAATTAGATGTGTGTACAAGTCCTTTACTGGTGTAATCGGAGAAGAGGGCTTTCTCAGTTTTAAGTCGTGTTGCTCACGAAAACCTTTCATGTCCCTTACACTAGCCAGGTGATTAAAATCAGCCGTGTACCTGAGGTCATACAACAGTCAGGATGCACTTTCGACAGCGTCCCTGGCAGACAGGTTCAACCAAGGCGGGGTGCGAGCAACGGAGTCGGCTGGCCATTTTTAAATTTGGTTTTGTGCTCGTGTTGGACCACTCACTCAAAAAAACTCACGCTCAATGTTCTGCTGTAGTGTTCTTTAAATATGTGTTCTTTAGTACATATTTACCGTCTGTCTTCAGGTAGGCTCTGGTTTAGTGGCCATCTAGCCGCGTATATGCAATGCATCCTGTGCACAAGGATAAAAATAATAAAAAAATATGGACAGGAAACTCAACCCTGAATAGTCTCGTTAGCGCTTCTCTATATGCGGTTTTAGTACAATATGTTTTGCGAATGGGCTCCATTCTTTTGACGGCCATCCATCCTGACTTGGTTTTTCGCGCACAGATAATATGTTTTCTCAAGGTTAGATCCCGTGTAAAAATGGGTAAAAAAGAGATTTCACCCTGAACCTACAATTTTTATTTATGTCAAATCACATTTGTGGTGGTATTTTCGGTGGTACGTGCCTTTGAACTGCCTTGTAAAATCTTTTAGCTCAAGAAAAACTCAACTCAAGGAAGCCAATGGTATTTTTTTGCCTATCCTAATGCATAAACCCAACGGTCCTGCTTTTCGCGCACTTCCGGGTACCCTAGGTTGACTAACAGGGAGAATTTAAGTCTCCGTGACTCTTCTCCTCTGTTTTGGGTCCTTTAATACATCAAAGACACATGAGGGGAATTAATCCCTGAGTTCCTGTACCTTTAAATTATAAAAACATTGGACACGCAGGATGTGCAATGTCCCTGTGTACCTGTGTTGTTTGAGAAATAATAAACTCGCCCGGGGGTTTTGTTTCACCACGAGTCAGTATAAGGAAGTTCGTAAATCTTAACAGAATGTACTGCTGTTATTTGTTAAAATAAAAGAAGCACCAGTCACCTTTGTTTTGGTTGCTGTCGATTTTTTGTGCTGCTGCAGCGCATGTACAGTTGTTCTAATAAACAAATACACGAGCTCGTTCGACAATACACATTATTTCGGCATTAGAGCTAAAAAAACAAACAAATATGTGTAGCATTAAATTGTTGATGAGTCGAAGATATCTTCAATTTATATATATCATTTGAGTAAATATGAATGTATATAAAGATATATATGTGGATATAAAATACATTATATGTAATCACATCCAACTATCTGACCCTGCCTCCTTATGTGTATTTAGTGCGCATCTATCGTGGGAAAAATTATACGTGGCAAACTTAATAAATTTCTGCGTCATCTTAGTCTCCTTGTCATATGCATTACGCGCTGCGCATTTGTCGTTGAATAATGCTAATGTAGCTTGCGTGACACGTGTATATGTTTAATATAACTTGTGCGACATATGTATATATTATAGTGTATAGGAACAATTGTTGTTTCATAATTGTTGTTGGCTGCTGTATATG